>CAKNEV010000089.1:0-92068 GCA_930272055.1 Rhizopogon roseolus
AAAACATTGGTAGGATTGAAGTTGGCGTCAGGTGTAAAGTAGAAATCATTACGACTGATTTCAAATACACCACGGATTATGAATTCAGCATCTTCATCCAAGTTCCCTTTTGACCACCAGCAAAATATTCTGCACAGTTAGCTAGCTTGGGTGTCGCAGCGTAAAAGCCACCTTCATCATTTTACATCTTGTTAAGTACAGAAGCAGCTGTCACTATTGGTTTCGGATGGGTAGGAGAGCCTATGGTGCATCTTAAGAGACAATTGGAGTAGATCTACCACCAAAACGCGAAAAATTGCCCACCCAAAACCCACTACCAAAGGTAGCGGGAATTACTTCCCACGGCGCCATAACCTTATCCTTCAGCCACAATTACAAGCTGTGAGTGACCTTGTAAACAAGGTAATTTGGTAGTGTATGGGATAAGTACTCCCGCTGGTCATGATTGAATCATGACTGAGGGAGAACGGCGTTCGACTCTTCGCTTGTCATGCTTGAAACATGATTTCGGTAGACTTTTTTTTTTTTTTTTTGATAAGCTCAGTAATTTTTTTTTGTTTCGAGTTGTCATGCTTCCACTTTCAACATCTGGTATTGCATCGGATAAGTACTCCTGCCTGTCGTGCTTGAAACATGACTGAAGGAGAGGGATGTTCGACTCCCTGCTGGTCATGCTTGGAAACATGACTTCGGGAGCAGTGTTCGACTGCCAGCTTGTCATGCTTGAAACATGACTTCGGGAGACTTTTTTTATAAGCTCAGTAAATTTGTTTTTTTCTCTCGAATTATCATACTTCCATTTTCAACATGGATAACTATCTGGTCGTATACCGGATAAGTACTTTCGCCTGTCATGTTGGAAACATGGCTGGGGGAGAGCGGCGTTCGACTGCCAGCTTGTCATGCTTGAAACATGACTTCGGGAGACTTTTTTGTGGGTTTGTTTTTTTTCTCTCGAATTATCATACTTCCATTTTCCACATGGATAACCATCTGACAGTGTATCGGATAAGTACTCCCGCCTCTGTGTGGACAGGCTCGCCGTGCTATGAAGGAACCCATTTTCAATTGAAGGATAATTCGGGAGACTTTTTTTTTGATAAGTTCAGTAAAATTGTTTTTTTTGTCTCTCGAATTATTATCGATTTTCGATATTGGTAACTATCTGGTAGTGTACCAGATAAGTATTTCCGCCCGTCACGCTTGAAACGTGGCTGAGGGAGAGCGGTGTTCAATTCCGCGCTTGTCATGCTTGAAACATGACTTCGGGAGGCTCTTTTGATGGAGACTTTTTTTGATTAGCTCAGTAAATTTGTTTTTTTATCTTGAATTATCATGCTTCACTTTGATATCCTCCCGCATCTAACTTGGAGGGGATGACTCGGGAAGTGTCTTGTGGGCAAGAGTTCCTGTCCCGATGATGATCTGCGACGATGTTCACGGTGGGGTGCCAATGGGCCTGATCCAAGTGCCATCCAGTATTTTACTTTTGCTACCAGTGGCGAAAAGGAATAGGGCACATTGCAGCATATTAGTTCAGCAATCGGAGGCGGCAACTCATGGGTCTACACCCGCTCGACACTATGACTATGCCTTGCATTACGATGGTTTGGACACGGCCTTCTATTTGGTACCTGTCACCAAAGCATTCAGTGATGCAGTGGGTCAAAGATACTACCCGAATCCCGATAGAACTAAGAAGAGGTGTCGAAATGTGAGATTACGGAGGCATAGAGATCCAGAGTACAGAAGAGTTGTCTTCTTACACTTGATTGCATTCAAAGCCTTAGCCGAAAGCCACTAAAAGAAGGAAATCAAAACGTACTAGGCATCCAACTTGTTTATGTAAACTCTAGATACCTCATAGTATACTGTATACAATATGGCGGAGTTGAAGTTGCAGACGATAGATTCATCATGATGCCCGCGTCGACGAGGCACATCTGAACAATGGTATTAAGTGCGACCGCGAAGTCATTAGACTCGGATATAAGAGAAGAGTAGAACGGCTGTCTTTTAAGGTCACAGAACTAGTAGACTTTACATAACAAACAGCAAAAGGAACCACTCATAATGCTACGAGCCACATCAGCCAGTGTGTCTAAACGGTTCCGTCTGCACGTACCACGACGGTTCAGCACTCTACCACTCGTTTCACTCAGAGCACGGCCGTCAAAACCTCCCCGAGCCGTGCCCACCGCATATCTCAATGGTATTCCTACCACTCAGATTCTCCTCACGCGCCCTTCTTCTTCCAGTTCAACCATATCCGAGCCGTCTCGCCCAGACCTTTTCTACCACCTCGTTTCGCGCCCCACGTCTGCTTCACGTTCCTCCATTCCATCCTACGCAGTTTCCTTCCTTAGTCAACCACCCCCAACCCCGGATTCGTGTTCGGTCATTGGATGGCTTCCCGCAGAGACTACAGGACAAGGGGACGCAGAAGCCGGGTTAAACGATTTCGTAGAGAACCGTACGTGAGATAATTGAAAGTGGAACTATCCTTCTCCCAGCTGACCGTCTGCACACAGCCAAGTTCCGTGCAATCATGCACGACGCAATCCAGAAAGGCCTGCAGGACGAAGTGGATGAAATCTGGATAAATGGCGCGTTGCAGCTACAACAAGGCTGGATGCATATATACGGTACGTCTGTCGTGCCCCTTGCGTTCGGCTAGAATCAAGCACGGATAATGCACAGACAGCCGCAACGTTCCAGCGCTAGGTAGAGTAGGCGACCCCGACGATATCATTGCCTCCGTGCTTGTTCAGGACAGCAAAGTGAGCTTTTCATTCATGTGTTTCAGAGTGCCACTCATTAGGATATTGCAAGATTCTCCCTGAGACGTATCAGCCCATGCCATCCTATCGCATTTGCACCTCAGATGGCCCGACGCTTCTTACAGAGGGCCTTGCAGCCAGGTTGAAATCAGTGCTAGAGGACGCTATCGCACAGGAGGCGGTCTAGTGACGTTCCTTATGCCTCGGCCACGACGACGACGAGCACCCTTAGTGATTGAGATTAAAAGTACATCCTTCGTCTGATGTTCACCAGTAATCAGTCATGGACAGCTGACCATGACTAGCATTTGCTACTCGCACACTATTCTACTTATTCAAACCCGCATCATACCATACCTGAATGTTCCTCACGACGACACTCCCAACTCAGCCAATTTCTCACATGCGGTGTTATTCAAAACTTTTCAACCAGAATTGCAACTCTAATACGATACGAGCCCAGCACTTAAGGTCGATTCAACCCATTTCAAGTGATGCAACGGGACTCGGTACTCACGTTGCCGGGTGATCCAAGAATGCAGTGGCTGCCTAATAGGCCCAGGAGCAGGCTCACAGGGGGTGGTTGATCGGGGCGGGGCTTGAGAATGCGCCTCGTACTGCGCGAGACCGTTCGCCACGCTCGCAGACAAGCTTCTTCAAAGAGTGAAAGAAACGACGAATGATAAATTTGGCTGACTATGAACTGACACTCCGCTATCTGATGATCTTGGGATTCGGTAGTGAATCCAGTGAGTTTCGAGTCAGAATACTTATGAGCACTTGTGAGCCGTTCCCTCTCGTTCTAACATTACCGAGGCGAGTGCGAGTGAAAGTCAATGGATGAAGACGTTCGAGTGACCGTGGCTACAGGGAGCCAAGCATGCAGTAATTCGGGGACTCATCAACAAAACGCCGTGGCGACTTGGCGATAGTAAACTTACAAATTGTGACATACGTTATCAGTTCATACCACACTCAACGGAGTTGAGGTCGCGGGCGGGCACATCAACCAAAAATCAAGAAGAAATATCGGTACAGCAATTGATGTCTAGCTATCAGACAACCACCTACATCTGCATCGTATCCTCCTTCTCCCACCCAGGGTTCTTCTGCAATATGACAAAGCCCTCTAGCACATGTGCATACGGGATGAATTCCTCCGTCGCCAACTCTGCGCGCTCTATCGTCCCCAGCCGAACTGGCGTCTGGTGTGTCTGGAAGCCTGATATTGTGCGTGGCTTGCCGGCTTGGCCGACGACGTCTACAGCCTGTAGGACGGTTAAAGATAAGTTACAGTTTATATGAAAGGAGGGAAAAGAGTGAGACTCACCTGGCCGACGCGAACCGTGACAGGCTTGCTCTCGAGGTTCTCATCGAGGGTGATGAGGAAGCGAGGGTACATGGCAGTCACCAGGAGGTACAGCATCCAGTGGTACCTGTCGAGCACGACTATCCGCACCTATCAGTAACCTTTGTGTATAAATCAAAACCGCAGGGCGACTCACATGCTTTAGCATCCGTAAACGCCATGATCGTAGCTAGTAGACCCGCAATAGCTGGTCGGCTCATGATGTTCCTGTCCGAGAAGAAAGGGTTGATCCCGATCGTGCCTTTGCCCATATGCACAAGACCTTGTGCGATCCGAACCATGAATAAGCAATCGGGCTCCTTGTAGTAGTACCCTGCGAGTTGGCGGAGCATCTGTGCGAGCCGTGCATTATTCGTGCCAGCGCCGACGAGACCCATCGCGAAGATGGCATTGAGTGCGACCGCAAGATCATTGTCGTGACTATATTTTGAGAGTGTGTCGAGGACGGGGAGTTGTGGGTTGGAAGCGCTGATAAGGCCGAGAGCAAGGGGGACGGATTTGCGGATGATGGGATCGCCATAGTGCATCTGAGATGGACCGACGTTAGTAAGATAGGTGGAAGATGCTTCCGCGAACAGGATATACCAAGTGGTTAAATTGTCTCATGGACATCTCAGCACCGATATTCTCTCCCATGGCAATCATCGCAATACCAAGAACTGCGAACGACTGGAACGTGTCGTCGGGCTTCTTCTCTTCCTTCTTCTCCTCTTTCTTTCCTTCACTCTCGGCCTCTTTCTCCTTGAGGGCATCGAGGTGCTCACCGCACAGGTGCAGCAGTTTCTGCACCCGCAGGACGTTCCCCGTGGCAACGAAGGAACACACCTCTACAAGAATCTGTGCCTGTCTTGAGATCGGGTGCGGGATAGCCTTCAGCGTCTCGAGGGTTGCATCTGAGAGATCCTGCAAACCTGCGACTCTCAAGTTTAACACAACTCCTTATGCAAATAACCTATAAAACGCACCAACGTAAAGCAGCGCCAATCCTAGCGCCATGAACCGCCCACACTTTTCATCCAGCACCTTATCTTCCCTATCCATCAGTGTCTGCAAGATCGCGCTCGTAATGTCACCGTTTCCACTACCCACAAACACGAATCCAAGTGCCAGCGCGCTGAGCGAAGCGATCTCCATCGACATGTCGTCGTCCACGACTGAAGGAATGAGGAGCTCAAGCAAGTCCTGGCGATGCGAACCTGCGTATGCTACCCCGAGGCCCATAATTGCGGAAATTTTGAGTGGAACGGACTTGTTCTCTACGTGCTCGCTCAGCAGGGCGAGGGCGGCATCAGCTTCTGTACGGACACCTGCGTTCAGCAAGCCTGTAGCAAAGAATGCGCCAGCCTAGATAATTCAATAATTATGTGCAAATGACGCTTAATGAGTAGTTGAGTACCTTGATCCATTCTTCAGGGGAGTAAGTATATTTGTCGATGTGGCTAAGACCCATGTCCGTATCCCAGAGGAGTGAAAGTCCAAGACTAGCCGCAGCGCTCATCATGCCTTGAAAAAAAGCCATCAGTATACCGACTTCACGAATCGGGTAAGATATCCACCATGATCTTTGTTCTTGTACACCCAGCTATTGCCTTCATCTGCTGCCACCATCAATTTATCATTGCCGAATCCGGCGTTAACGAAGGCATTGACAAACGTCCCCGCAAGATTGGCGCGTGCCGAGTCGACATTGGCGGAGGGCCCAGATCCTGACACGGATTCAGAAAATGAGGATAAACATACACAAGGTGGAAGAACATACTCGTAGTCTCCAAATGACTTTTGTAGACATCTTCAAGGCTCTTCGGATCCTCAACGCCCACCTCTTTTCCAAACTCCTTGAAATGTCTACTGAGGTTGGCGTTGCTCAGGCAATCTATGATGTCAGCTGGTAATTCATCTTCTGCGTCTGCGTCTTCCGAAGCAGGCGCTCTCAGCCATTCGATGGGAATCTGGGCACGTGCGAGAAGGAAAGCGAGCTGCTTCTTCATGGTCCTGATTAGGTGTGAGTAACGTCGTTATAGTGTTCACGCGACGCGACTTACGGGTTACCCGAGGCGTTAAAGTCCTGTCGGATGAGACTAGGATCATTCAGGCGGATTGCAACACCAAGGGCTTCGGGGAATTTGGAGAATCGGAGGTAGATCTTGTGTATTGTGCGCAAGAAAGTGACATCATCAGGAGGTGGAAGGAGCATGACACACCTTTGATATAAGTGTGAGATTAGAATGTAAGAGTGGTAAAGATCAAACGCACCGATCCATGTACGCACATACACGACTAAAGGTGTTTGCATCCACAAGGTCTGCTATCCGGTCAACAATTTCCAGTTCCACGAACAAATCCACGGCGTCTGGCTCGGCATTGTGCCCCAGGAAGAAGGTGGCGCATTCTAAAGCGAGGTCGCGTAAGTCTTTGATTGTACCGGGAACCGGAGCGGGCTTTGATTTAGGCTTGTCTGCATCACCCTCTGCTGCCGGTGCGGGTACTGCTTCTTCACCCTCCTGGCGGATGGTATACTCCTCTCCTAGTTCGGCGGCTAAATGGCGAACGTATTCATGCCCCCATGAACCAGGTTCAGAAATTTTGGATGTAGGAGGGAGGAGAGATGCGGAAAGAAGTCGGTAGCGGAGAGTGCCTCGAGGCTCAGTGTCGGAGTAGGTCATGGCAAGAACGGAGAGAATATCGGCAAATAGACTCTGCATGATGATAAGCCAAGATCATACGGAAAGGTATCCGTCACACCTTGTTTTCAGATGCGGGCCATGTATCGAAGAGTGTCTGTAAGCCAGGATAATGTGGGCGTAGAAACTTGAGGGGTTTAGGAACGGAGGTCATGGACGATGTAGACGTTCTTATGAGTGTGCGGAGTGTTTCGAGAGCAGGGCGGTAGAGGTCTGTATTTGATTCCTGCGACGAGACCAGTTATTTACTTGTTCTATCTTGATCTCGTTCAGATTTACATACCTTTAACCGCTCAATGAGCATCTCCAGCTCAGATTTGAGCTGGGCATCCTCTTCCGACTGCAAATTACAAGTAAATTCAACGTGGCTTTCGTTAAAGAAATGTACACACAAGTTCCTCCTCCTCGTCCTTGACACCATTTGCCTTGGAATCTGGTTTCTTTTCGTCCTCTTTCTTCTTCTCCTTTGGATCCTTTGATGGAACTGCAATCTCAGCAGTTGGTCGTTCTGCCATGGTGGTTAAGACGGGAAAGTTAGGAAGAAAGCAGCTAAAGGTAAGTAGAAATCAGTATACCCGCGACGCGCGTCGGTGGACGCGTCACGCTCTAAGCTGAATGTCACACTTGTCCTGTTCTGGACGGCCGTGACAAGACCTTTCCAGTGTCCACCGCAGATTGGGTTTATTGTAGTATTTCTCTCATTTTCCAAAACACATTTCGCAATTTGTCTACACTTCAAGTTTCTCCCTGGCAGGTTGATCTGTAAGTGAGCAAGTCATCGTGGTCATCTACTATGAAGAAGACCTGCTGCAATCCAACCCTGCAAGCCCTCACCAGAAACACAGAAGAGGTCATGACTCGGTCAATATGTGATTTAGCAATCGGCTTTGCAAGCCAATGGATAACGTGTTGCTCGGCACTTGGAGACTGCGGGAAGTTGTTATCGCTCTATATTAATTACCAAGATGTCATCAACGTATGTTCCACACAATGACTTGCTTGAAGCAATGCTCACGGCCGAGCACACCATTTAAAGGTTCATCATGTTCTCGCGATCCGAGGTGAGGCTGATTACAATACATCTGCCGACTCTAACAGACAAAATGGTGGAGGGTCTACTGTCCGCACCTATCAAAATTTTGGTGACAAGATTTGACATCTCCATTGCATTGAGAACACGACTACCGTGGTGGGTAGACATAGTACGGTGCGTCTCGGTGTTGTCGAGGTCACACTGGACAGATATCATTTTGCATTCACCGTAGTGAGGCTTGCCAACGTCAATATCAACATCGCGGCTATCAGCCGACAGTATGGTTGAAGTTCCGCCGGAGACCCTGCAGGTGATGGAGCACTGACCGTCGACGATCTTCATGTGCAGCTGCATGGTGAGTAGCCCAATGGACACCATGACACAGACGCACTCCGTGGGGCAGTCGCGTCGTCGCATTGCTTCGTCTTGGTTACCTTCCATCGCTTGAGAGTAGACCAAATAGGTGCTGACTTCGAGTTATAAAAGTGGATAACAATCGCGAATGGTATGATATACCATCTACTTGCGTAGTTATTTCCAGTGCTTGCAAATACCTTCCACATCGACTTCAAAAATCGTTACGACCTACAGCTGGAACAACATTCTGATATAATATCTCACGACTACCTCTTTCTCCATGTCAACCAGAGTCGGGAGCGTATTGTTGGAAGATTTCCAGCGGCATCGTATAGTATCATCTTCCACGCCTCCATCATCTCATCCGCCAGATCAACTTGGAAATCTAATGAACGTCGCAACTGCTTCATAATCACTCGAGCAAGTTGTCCAACCTTTAGACGATAGCGCATACAAGTACAACAGTAGTTGGAGGACTAGAACCGAGCTACTGCCGATCAGTCAGGAAGAATAGGCACAAGTCTTATTCGTGTGAAGGACCGCGCCCTGTACAGGAGGATACAGCACGTATAACGTACAATGCAGACAATTCAGACTTGCAGTCCACTCGACTCTCATCCCGTAACGCTCGCAACCTTCGACCTTCGTTCGAAGCGTATCTTTGAATCCAAATCTATACGCCCGGTGAGTGGTGGCATAGAAAAGTAGCAGACGACGGTTGACAGTGCTGCGGTGACTAGTTGCAATCCCGGGCAATAAGCATGTCCTTTTCAGCTGCTGCCAGAGGGAAGCAAAAGACACTAGCGATAAGGCCCTGCCAGAAATTTCAAGGCCACAGTAGTTGGGTCACAGGCGTGATACACCTGCCAGGCGGAGAGCGGATCATGAGTTGTTCTGACGACGGTTCGCCGCGAGTATGGAATTTGAAGACCGGAGAACAGGTTGGGGATGCCTGGCGGGACGGACAGGACAGAGTGTATGCTATTGCATTGTCTCTGGACGGGAAAAGGGTTGTTTGCGGATGCTGGGTTGGTGTTGTGAAGTTGTGGGACACTGACACAGGCAAGTTCATTGCTAAATGGACAGGGCACACCAGGCATATCACATCTGTGTGCTGGAACCGAGACTCTCGGCGAGTGGTGAGTGCATCTGTAGATGGGACAGTGGGAATGTGGGATGTGGAGAGCAGTAAGACCGTCCTAGCAATCGAGACTGGGCTTAGCGAACTTGAGGTAGTCATGTACTCACCAGACATGACCATGATTGCGACCGGTGGGGAGAGCGAGAATTCGAAGGACTTTATCAAAATCTGGGATGCGAAGACAGGCAAACTCACCGCAAATCTCCAAGGATACACACGACGAGTGTTTTGCCTAGCTTGGACTGCCGACGGAAGCACGCTCGTCTCTGGGTCAGATCAATCAATTAGGACGTGGAATACAACAACTTGGCAGCAGATCCATGTTTTGACGGGGCACACCGAGGCTGTCCGTGGTATTGCAATATCCCCAAATGGCCCTATTCTCGCAAGCGCATCTTACGACGACACAGCGCGGCTGTGGAACATCGAGAATGGCCTGCCCATCGGTTCGCCACTCCAACATCCACATTACGTTCTATGTGTGTCGTTTTCGACAGATGGAAAGCTACTAGCCACTGGCTGCTGGGACAACAATGCATACTCATGGGATATCTCTGGGATTCTTGAAGAAGCCGGTCTCTTGAATTCAACTGTGAGCTCACCATTTCTCATCTATCTCTACCAACTGAACACGCCGTCCCAGGACAGCGAGAAGTTGTTGATTGATGTATGCACATTTATAGACGCATCTCATTCAATGTAACAAATGCATTCCAGGCTGATGCTATACGACGTCCTGTCCTCAGGCGGCCGCGCAGGGATGTCCATCGAATACCACCGAGATTTTTCGACGATGCACCTCGTCATCCTCACGTACGTCATCAGTATCTCATCACTGTTTCTGCTGACTTTTGTGTCATTTGTATCAGCCCTCTAGAACATACGACCCATCCCCATCCTCCGCACGCCAATACAATATCACTGGTCATTCATCTTCACGCGATCCGCCATCCCGACCGAGTTTTCTCGAGTGGGCACGAAGCATGTCATTCCAGTTGCCATACAGATGGGATAACGTGGGCATTCAGTTGCAGGCGCGTCTTCCAGCGGTAGTCGACGTCCCAGTTGCACAAGGCAGCTACGTAAGTCCCCTCTTATTTCCATCACAGACAATCGACTATATATATCATGCAGAGAAACTACTCAGCGAGAGAAACACGGATAGAGAGAGAGAAGGAGAAAGAGAAAGCAAGGAATGCAAAGAATGCAAAGAACGCAAAGAACACGCAAAACGCGACCAATGTTTCTGCGGGAAACCCACGACCTGCCCAGAGCAGCGCTGCACAGCAATCTGGAGGAGCGGCCCAGGCCCAGGTATCTCCAGAAGTGCATGCTACTGTCTCTAGGTTCTCCACCGAACATGCTATTGCTGCTAGGCCCGCAGCCACTGCGCCAACGTCGCTCCCTGATGCGGTGATACCACGGGCTGGGCGTTGGACCCGCTTCTGGTTATTTATCGGATGTGTGTCTGCTCAATATACCGATGGTCATAATTAATTCAAGTTCTCCATTCTTCAATATTGAGTATTTCTTCCATACTTTTATTTCGTCGCATGTTACATTTATTCTCTTTGATGTGCTCTACTATCTTCAGCTACTTGCATGCTATCTGCTACGTAACTCGCACCTACTCCTTTTGCTCTGTACTGCCACTGGGTGTACAGTGCTATATTGCTTCACTACATCTAATCTTATTTGTATCGTCACCTTTGATTATGTATGTGACCAATCTGAGGTTTAGAATTTAAAACCCCCTGCCAATCCCATGACGTTGGTCGGGGCTACAGCAACTTTGGGGACGTTTTGCCCATATATGCTGCACATGGCTTGTGAAACATGGCGTAAGTGCCGTATGAACTTGAAGCTCCTTCGGCGATATTCTGGCCCTCAGAAATGATCAATTGGTGAAGACTGTCTGCACACTGACGAGCAACTTGCTGCATGATCCTATCCGAGGACCCATCAAACTATGCAGAACAGCAGTTAAATGGCAGTAGCGATCCATCGCGAAGAGGCAAGTATGGTGATAGAGTAGCTGTGGTCAGATACCGACGTGAGGAATGGTTCGACATCATAGAAGTGAACCATGCACCGGAATGAAGGAGCGACTTTCCGCAACAGAAGAGTCAATGTCGTATATTTATCGGAGTGCGTGTCTTACCACTGGTTCGTTCACAACAGATTGGAGGAACATCACAGGATAGCAGTCAAGGAAATATACGGTATTAAAGAAGGTCTCAATCTATGCCTATTACCAGTGGACAAGTTAAGTAGACATGTTCCATCAGGAAAACGTCGATTCCCTTTGCGGTCCTTTGTTCCCATTATCACGGGTTTGCAACTCTCGTCCAAACTTGCGATCGAGGGAAAGTCTGCAGCGTAAATAGAGAAACTCTACCCTGATAGCAGGGAGTATAGAACAAGGTACATCTGATTCGTTCCCCCTATGAATTTATTGAATGAGCGCTAAGACATTAATCAGCGAGCCCTCTAGCCAAATATCAATTTACATAACCCTCCAAACCAAAGGACAGATCTGGGTCGAAAGCTACAGCAGCGTTCTGAATAGTGCTATTTTCCATCCCTTACTTGAGTGCCAACAGCGTTGACACTGTGCGGCTCCACGGCTGCGTACGTTGCGTATGTGTCTTAGATCGGACATGCGCCGATCGTAGCAATTTGTGACGCCGTGTTGTATGTAACGTCCGAGAAGCGAGAACATGTACGCCCGACGTCGACGATGAGAAACCAGAGTTTGGTGCAACTACAACTTGAACAGGAGTTGGAGGACTAGAACCGAGCCGATCAGTATGGATGAATAGGCGCCAAAATCATATTCGTGTGAATCACTGTGCCTTGTACACGAGGATACAGCATGCATAACGTACCACGCAAAAAATTCAGGCTTGAAGTCCACCCGACTTTCATCCCTAACTCCCGCAATTTTCGACTTTGGTTCGAAGCGTATCTTCGGATCCAAATCCATACGCTTGGTGAGTGGTGGCATAGACAAGTAGCAGATGACGGTTGACAGTGCTGCGGTGGCTAGTCGCTATCCTGGGCAATAAGCATGTCTTCTTCTGCTGCTAGCAGTGAGACGCAAAACACAATAGCGATAAGGCCATGCCAGAAATTTCAAGGCCACAGTAATTGGGTCTGGGGCGTGATAAACCTGCTAGGCGGACAGCAAATCATGACTTGTTCTGACGACGGTTCACTGCGAGTATGGAATTTGAAGACCGGAGAACAGATTGGGGATGCCTGGCAGGACGGACCGAACTCAGTGTATGCTATTGCATTGTCTCTGGACGGGAAGAAGGTTGTTTGTGGGTGTGTGGATGGTGCTGTGAAGTTGTGGGACATTGACACAGGTAAGTTCGTCGCTAAATGGACAGGGCATACCAACTCTGTCATGTCTGTGTGCTGGAGCCGAGACTCTGGGCGAGTGGTGAGCGCATCTGCAGATGGGACAGCAAGAGTGTGGGATGTGGAGAGCAGCAAGACCGTCCTAGCAATTGAGACTGGGCTTAGCGTATTTCCGGCAGTCATTTACTCACCAGACATGACCATGATTGCGACCGGTGGGGATAGCAAGGATTTGAAGGAGTTTATCAAAATCTGGGATGCGAAGACAGGCAAACTCATCACAAATCTCGAAGGACACACACGGGAAGTGAATTGCCTAGCTTGGTCTGCCGAAGGAAGCACGCTCGTCTCTGGGTCACAAGATAACTCAATTAGGACGTGGAATACAACAACTTGGAAGCAGATCCATGTTTTGACGGGGCACACCAACGCTGTCCATGGTATTACAATATCCCCAAATGGCCCTATTCTCGCAAGCGCATCTTTCGACACCACAGCGCGACTGTGGAACCTCGAGAATGGCCTGCCCATCGGTTCGCCACTCCAACATCCAGATGCTGTTCAATGCGTGTCGTTTTCGACAGATGGAAAGCTACTAGCCACTGGCTGCATAGACGACAATGCATACTCATGGGATATCTCTGGGATTCTTGAAGAAGCCGGCCTCTTGAATTCTATTGTGAGCTCGCCATTTCCCATCTATCTCTACCAACTGAAGGCGCTGTTGACAAGTTGTTGATTGATGTATGCACATTTATAAACACATCTCATTCAATGTAATACATGCATTCCAGGCTGATGCTACAAGACGTCCTGTGCATAGGCGCAGGGATGTCCATCGAATACCTCCGAGATTTTTCGACGATGCACCTCGTGATCCTCACGTACGTCGTCAGTATCTCATCACTGTTTCTTCTGACTTCTTTGTTATTTGTATCAGCCCTCTAGAACATGCGACCTATCCTCATCCTCCGCACGCCAATACAATATCACTGGGCATCCATCTTCACATAGACATGCCCGCCTTGGCCGCCTTTCCTCGTTATTCCAACGCAACTACTACAATACAAACGATCCGCCATCCCGACCGAGTTTTCTCGAGTGGGCACGAAGCACGTCATTTCACTTGCCACACAGACGGAATAACGTGGACATTCAGTTGCAGGCGCGTCTTCCAGCGGCAGTCGACGTCCCAGTTGCAAAGGGCAGCTACGTAAGTTCCCTCTTATTTCCATCTCAGACAATCGACTATATATATCATGCAGAGAAACTACTCAGCGAGAGAAGCACGGAAGAAGAAAGAGAAGGAGAAAGAGAATGCAAGGAGTGCCAGGAATGCAAAGAATGTACAGAATGCACAGAACACGCAGAACACGACGAATGTTTCTGCGAGCAACTCACGGCCTGCCCAGAGCAGCACAGCACAGCAATCTGGCGGAGCGACCCAGGCCCAGGCATATTCAGGAGTGCATGTTACTGTCTCCACGTTGTCCATTGAACATGCAATTGCTGCTACGCCGGCAGCCACCGCGCCAGCCTCACTCCCTGATGCGGTGATACCACGGGCTGGGCGTTGGACCCGCTTCTGGTTATCTATAGGATGTGTGCCTGCTCAATATCCTGATGGTCATCAATAATTCGAGTTCTCCGTTCAGTGTTTCATCCATATTTTTACTTCGTCGCATGTTCAAATTATTCTCTTTGATGTGCTCTGCTAACTTCTGCTACCTGCTTGCTGTCTGCTACGTAACTCGCACTCACTCCTTTTGCTCCATAGCAATTCATACTGCTACTGCGCGTACAGTGCTATATTGGTCAGATTGGTCATATGCATAATCAAAGGTGACAATACAAATCAGATTACAATGTAGCGAAGATTTAGGATTTAAAACCTCCTGCCAACCCCATGACGTCGGTCGGGTCTACAGCAGCTTTGACGGCTTTCAGTCCTGGGACGTTTCCCCCATAAATGCTGCCCATGACTTGTTAAACATGGCGCAAGTTGCGTATGAGCCCCTGCAGCGACATTCTGGCCCTCAGAAATGGAAATGATCAATTGGCGAAGACGGTCTGCATTCTTACGAGCAACTTGCTGCGTGATCCTATCTGAGGGCCTACCAAACCGTGCAGAACAGCAGTTCAATGGCAGTAGCGCTCCATCGCGAAGAGGTAAGTATGGTGACAGAATGGAGCCGTGGTCAAATACCGACGGGAGTAATGGTTCGACATCATATGAAGTGAACCATGCACCAGAATGAAGGAGCGACATTCCATTCCACAATAGAAGGGTCATTGTCGTTTATTTATTGGAGTGCATGCCTTACCGCTGGCTCGTTCACACCAGATTTGAGTAAATCCTGTCTTATCGACCGTATCTGCGCGCCGTGGCTGGGGGGGGGGGCTTACTAGTTTTATGGATTTTTGGGCAAATTTACGTGCAGAAGAGAAGTTAACGGCATCTCTGTATTTTTGTGCTACAGAGCGACATTTGATTGCTTCTCCTTTGTTACCTTCCATGCTACATCAGTAAAACAACAAACCTCCACAGCTCTCCACAGCTCTCCACAGCTAGGTCCCCCTTTCACAGCTCTCCACAGCTCTCCACAGCTCCCACAGAGCCCACAGCAAAAAAGTGTTTTGCTGATGTACTCGCATAGTTATTTGCTGTGCTTGCAAATACCTTCCACATCGGCTTCAAAACTCGTTACGACCTACAGCTGGGGCAACATTCTAACAACTATTGGTATAACACCCCACGACTGCTTCTGCCCATGTCAGCCAGAGTCGGGAGCGTATTCTTGGGAGATTTCCAGCGGCATCGTATATTATCATCTTCCACACCTCCATCATCTCCTCCGCCGGATCAACTTGGAAATCCAACGAACGTCGCAGCTGCTTCACAATCACTCGAGTAACTTGTCCAACCGTTAAACGATAGCGCATACAAGTACAACAGTAGCTGGAGGACTAGAACCGAGCTACTGCCGATCTGTCAGGAAGAATAGGCGCCAGTCTTATTCGTGTGAATGACGGCGCCCTGTACACGAGTTCAACCTTCGTTCGAAGCATATCTTCGGATCCAAATCCATACGCTTGGTGAGTGGTGGCATAGACAAGTAGCAGACGACGGTTGACGGTGCTGGGGTGGCTAGTCGCAGTCCTGGGCAATAAGCATGCCTTTTTCAGCTGCTGCCAGTGGGACGCAAAAGACACTAGCGATAAGGCCCTGCCAGACATTTCAAGGCCACAGTTATTGGGTCACGGGCGTGATACACCTGTTAGACGGACAACGGATTATGACTTGTTCTGAGGACGGTTCGCTGCGAGTATGGAATTTGAAGACCGGAGACCAGATCGGGGATGCCTGGCAGGACGGACAGAATGCAGTGTATTCTATTGCATTGTCTGTGGACGGGAAGAAGGTTGTTTGCGGAGGGACTGGCATTGTGGGGTTGTGGGACATTGACACAGGCGAATTCATTGCTAAGTGGACAGGGCACATGAGCTATGTCGCATCTGTGTGCTGGAACCGAGACTATAGGCGAGTGGTGAGCGCATCTATAGATGGGACAGCAAGAGTGTGGGATGTGGAGAGCAGAAAGACCGTCCTAGCAATCGAGACTGGGCTTAGCCGATTTCAGGCAGTCATTTACTCACCAGACATGACCATGATTGCGACCGGTGGGAAGTGCGAGCATTTCAAGAACTTTATCAAAATCTGGGATGCGAAGACTGGCAAACTCGTCACAAATCTCAAAGGACACACACGGCAAGTGTACTGCCTAGCTTGGACTGCCGACGGAAGCACGCTCGTCTCTGGATCATTGGACTTCTCGATCAGGACGTGGAATACAACAACTTGGAAGCAGATCCATGTTTTGATGGGGCACACCGACACTGTCCGTGGTATTGCAATATCCCCAAATGGCCCTATTCTCGCAAGCGCATCTTGGGACAACACAGCGCGATTGTGGAACCTCGAGAATGGCCTGCCCGTCGGTTCGCCAGTCCAACATCCAGATCGTGTTCAATGCGTATCGTTTTCGACAGATGGAAAGCTACTAACCACTGGCTGTTGGGACAACAATTCATACTCATGGGATATCTCTGTGATTCTTGCCCCTCACGTACGTCATCAGTATCTCATCGCTGTTTCTTCTGACTTCTGTGTTATTTGTATCAGCCCTCCAGAACATGCGACCTATCCCCATCCTCCGCACGCCAATATAATATCACTGAGCATCCATCTTCACACGATGCGCCATCCCGACAGAGTTTTCTCGAGTGGACACGAAGCACGTCATTTCACTTGCCACACAGACGGGATCAGGTGGACATTCAGCTACAGGCGCGCCTTCCAACGGTAGTCGACGTCCCAGTCGCAAAGGGCAGCTACGTAAGTCCCCTTTATTTCCATCTCAAACAATCGACTATATATATCATGCAGAGAAACTACTTGGCGAGAGAAGCACGGAAGATGAAACAGGAAGAGGAAGAGGAAGAGAATGCAAAGAATGCACAGAACACGCAGAATGTGATGAATGTTTCTGCGGGCAACTCACGGCCTGCCCAGAGCAGCGCCACACAGCAATATTCTGGCGGAGCGACCCTGGCCCAGGCGTCTCCAGAAGTGCATGCTACTGTCTCAGCGTTGTCCACAGAACGTGCTGTTACTGCTACACCCGCAGCCACCGCGCCAGCCTCGCTCCCCGATGCGGTGATACCACGGGCCGGGCGTTGGACCCGCTTCTGGTTATTTATCAGATGTGTGCCTGCTCAAGATACCGATGGTCATAATTGATTCGAGTTCTCCGTTCTTCAACATTTCTTCTATATTTTTATTTCATCGCATGTTCAAATTATTCTCTTTGATGTGCTCTGCTAACTTCTGCTACTCGCTTGCTATCTACTACGTACCTCGACTCCTTTTGCTCTGTAGCAATGACTGTAATACCGCCACTCGGCCTCCAGTGCTATATTGCTTCGCTACATTCTACTCTTATTTGTATTGTCACCTTTGATTATGTACATGTATGACCAAGTCCTCCTGCCAACCCCATGAAGGTGGTCGGGTCTATAGCACTTTGACGGCTTTCAGTCTTGGAACGTTTATGCCGCCCATGGCTTGTTCAACATGGCGTAAGTATGAAGCCCGTTCGGCGACATTCTGGCCCTCAGAAATGTTCAATTGGCGAAGACGGCCTGCACTCTTACGAACAACTTGCTGGATGATCCTATCCGAGGGCCCACCAAACCATGCAGAACAGTAGTTCAACGGCAGTAGCGTACCGACGTGAGGAATGGTTCGACATCATAGAAGTGAACCATGCACCGGAGTGAAGGAGCGACTTTCCGCAATAGAAGAGTACCATTGTCGTTTATTTATTGGAGTGCATGCCTTACCACTGGCTCGCCCACTACAGATTTGAGTAACATTACAGGATAGTAATTGAGGAAAGATACGATATTGAAAAAGATCCCAATCTATTGTCGTTGTTTAGGCGAAGTTCGAGTACACTGGCATCCTGTAAAACCCCGATCCATCGAACCACCGTTAATTTTGTCTTCAAGCTGGTTTCGTTATTCCTTGATCTCGGCATGCCCGGAGTTTGGCCTCTGCGTTGTCACAAAAGACTTTGGGAAAATAGCCGCAATTTTTTACCCGGGCCCGAATGTGATTGCAATTATCTCCACTCGTCTGGTGTTCATGGTAGCAGGTATAAATTGATTTTTCGAGGGAAGAATTTCTCCAGAATAAAACAGCGCAGGATATTGATCGTGCGTTAATAGCAAGCACACTGTGGTTTTCCTGCAGAAACAATCTCTTGCAAAGATGAATGCAGCGAGTCTGTAGCAAAGTGTAAGTACAGCGTTTCGTTAAATAGCTCAAGTCCGTCAGGGGAAAGTCAGTAAATTGGAACCCTAACCCTAAACTTGGTGTTCCTGATCTGATTCAAGTTATCGTCTTCTACAAGATCAAAGTGACATTGGAATCTCTCGCAGACAGGACGAGGAGGATATTGGTGCATTCAAGGGCACTCCAAGAACATGACTCGATCAAAGGTTTGTGATTAGGAACTTTTCCCTCAAGCTGTACTCACCTTGGAGTCCATTTTTCTTCATTTATCAGAAACGACAGCGAGGTGGCCGAGCGGGCAGATCGCGCGGCGACGACGACCGCGGCATGCTAGAAAAGAGCGACATGAAGAATGAACGTTTTACTTCATATTACAAAGCTCAACACATCATTCCCGAGGACGAATGGGATCAGTTCGTGGAGGCATTAAGGCGTCCCTTACCTACCACCTTCCGCATCGCAGGAAGTCGAGAGTACGTGCTTCATATTCTTTCTTACCCACACTACTGATGGAGGTATTAGGATCGCTCGCGCTCTCAATGATGCCATCAAAAAAACTTACGTGCCGATGTTGAGCGACGTTGTCTTTGAAGGCGATTCAGTACCACCTCCATCCCTTATTCCTTGGTGCGGCATGTTCTCATATTTATACGATGTGAGGCACTTAACACCGTTTTATAAGGTATCCGGAAGGCTTGGCCTGGCAGTTCAATGTTTCCAAGAAAGTTCTCAGGAAGCAACAAGCGTTCAAAAAATTTCACTCTTTCCTTGTCCACGAGACTGAAGTCGTACGTGATCCTTTGTATCCAACCGCTCAGTTCATGATGCATATATCAGGGTAATATTTCAAGGCAGGAGGCGGTCAGCATGCTTCCACCACTATTTCTCGATGTCCAGCCACACCACAAGGTGAACATTAGTGTTACTTCTGTATTGTCCAAATTATCAACCATAACTCGTCAGGTCGTTGACATGTGTGCAGCTCCTGGTTCCAAGGTAAACAAATTTGCCATCCCAGTGCGGCACTCCTTGACCGATCTCAGACAGCCCAACTCTTGGAAGCTCTACATTCGCAGGACACTGCGACCGCAACTTCCACCCCCCCGGGACTTTTGATAGCGAACGACAGCGATAGCAAGCGAGCTCATCTTCTCATTCACCAATCCGCGCGTCTTCCCAGTCCAGCTTTCATGGTCACGAATCTGGATGCGTCGATTTTCCCTGTTCTCAGACTTCCAGTAACATCTGAAGATCCTCGCCGTAGCGTCAAAAGACCTTCGAATCAACTCCTGTTCGATCGCATCCTATGCGACGTGCCTTGTAGTGGTGACGGTACGCTACGAAAGAATATTGGGATATGGAAGCGGTGGCAGCCTATGGACGGGAATGGCCTACATAGGTTTGTGCAGTACATGCGCTCCATGCTCATCAGCTTATCTTTGACAGCCTCCAAGTCCGTATCCTGCAACGGGCTATGCGCATGCTTGAGCCTGACGGTCGTATTGTTTACTCGACTTGTTCGCTAAACCCCGTCGAAAATGAAGCGGTCATAGCAGCTGCTCTGAACTCTAACACTGGTGAGAGACTTTAAACCGTTAACGACCGATTAGGATAATATACTGACCCGCGATGCAGATTTCCAATTAATCGATGTTTCTGCACGGTTTCCGGACTTGGTCAGACGACCAGGCATAAGTTCATGGACGCCCACCGTCGATCGCTCAATAAATACAACCTTTAAAACTTGGGCTGCCTACAACGAGACACTGTCAGAGGAACAACGAGCAGAAAGCAAGATATGTGAAACTCACTGGCCGCCTATTAACGCGGAGTCCCTGCAGTTGCAGCACTGGTAGGCTTTATCTTGTGCTAGTTGCTTCCTTTGATCGAAATATCTCGAAAGTATGCGCATATATCCACATCTTCAGGATACAGGTGGATTTTTCGTTGCTGTGCTCGAAAGAAAGCCGCGACAAAATAGTCATACTAGTGTGTCAGCGTATGTTTCAGTGCCATCCTCCCCACAGAATATTCCTTACAGTTCGTCCAGGAAAAGAGATGCGGAGGAGGCTGTCGTTACTGTCCCAGAAGCCAAAAAGGTCAAGCTTGACCTTGGCGTTCCACTAGGACCTCAAGAATCGTTTCCACCTACGCCAATGTCTGAAGACGATGGTTCACGTCCGCTGGTGTTGGCGACCGTGGAGACAGAAGCACAGGAATCCTCCAAGACGGAAAAAGTCCCATTAAGAGGTAAATCGAAGATTTCGGATCCCTCATTTAAGGAAATGCCCTACACCTTCCTGGAACCCAATGATCCAGCCTTGATATCATGCCTGTTCGTGCTTCCTCATGGTTACTATCACCACCTTTGGATTTACGTTCATTTCATTACAGAGACCAGCTCCATCTTACGGCTGACTTCCCATCTTCGAACGTCCTAGTCCGCAATCCGGCAGGTGATGCGCTTCGCTCGTTCTATCTCACCAACGACCTCGTTAAAGCGGTCATTCTGAACAATGACTACACTCGCATGCGTCTGATGACGAGCGGGACTAAGGTCATCACCAAGCAAGAGGCAGGAAGAGGACTCGAAGCACAGTTCCGTGTGCTTGGCGAAGGTTTGCCGGTCGTTCTTCCATACATCGATCCGAGCGTGATATTGGACACCGAGTTTTCTACTCTGAGGACTCTTTTGATGACGTACTATCCATTGTGTGCATCTTTTTCGGAGCCGTTCCGGACTGTTATCGAGAACAGAAGTAAGGCTCTTGCAACAACTATTGATTAGACTTGCTCACCATCGCATCGTAGGTCCTGGGAGTCATATTGTTCGATTCCCAGCCGGTCAGTCAGATGACTCGACGTAGGTCTATTATGCACTGGCACATGTATCTAGCTGATGTTGATAGGCTGTCGCATGACCTCCTTCTGCCTTTGTGGAAGTCCAACGTCTCCGTAACTCTGATGATCGACAAAAAGGCAAAAAGGTTTATCTGAAATATTTTACCGTGAATTGTCCTAGATAACTCATTCATCGTTTGTAGTGCACTCAGTTTACGGCTTTTCGGCGAAGATATAACTACTTCTGCGCGTGAGGGAAAGAAGGTAGCTCAAGTCTCGCAGCCACCACAAAATACAAGAGACGCATCCATGGATGAAGGCGCCGAGGACGAGGATGAGAATGTGGAACTAGAAGATGAGGGTGGTGATGATGTGGAGCAGCAATAGTAAGTTTATTATGTACGCTAGAGAGCAAAAACAGCGAGGATAGCAAGCAGACAGCCTGAGACAGGAGAGCAAGATATCAGAAAGATGTGAGCAGAGACTGTACCCATGCATTGTGTTCTATGCGTGGTCTGAACTCTTCGACACATCGCTGCAACTCGGTCAGCTGAGCCTCGGGTGACACATCGTCCATAATCACGTCTCCGTCATCAGTTGCAGACTCCGACTGAGCCCATTTTTTCAGTAGCTCATCGATAATTTGGATACCCTCCTCGGTGACTTCATCCGAATGTTCGGGTTCTGATTGTTGTCCTGCACAGTAAAAGTCAGCATAGCAAATTTCTGACAAAATGGGCTTTAGTTCACCAGTCGCGAAATCTTCTAGTTCATCAGCTTTCCGCTTTGCGAGCTAGAAAACGATCGGTAACCATAGTGAAACAACACTAGGCGGGACTGACTTTGACCACGTTTTCTGGAAAGTTCGCCAGTTGCGCAACGTGGATACCGAAGCTTTGGTCTGAAACGCCTTGATCCAGAAGTTTCAGAACGTCCTTATGGTCGAGAAAAGTAAACACACCTGGTTCAACCTTGTACAGGAGCGTGATATCTCTTTCGCGCGGCGCAGATGCATCATCTTGGTTCACGTGAGCTACAACATGAAGGTTCTTCACGTGCGAAAGCTCCTGGTCGAGGGCAGTCAACTCGTGAAAGTGTGTGGCAAACAGACAGAAAGCGCGGATTTGGGATGCTATATGTCTTCGGGTACTGTCAGATGCTAGCCCGAGAAAGATTATTAGTTCACCTACTCGGATATGGCCCACGCGAGGCCGAACCCGTCATACGTTGACGTTCCTGGAGATCAGTCAGTATTGGTAACTATCAGCATCTTTCGTCCAGCAGAGAGCATACCGCGGCCAAGTTCATCGATGATAATCAGAGAATCTTTGGTAGCAGACTATATATAAACGAGAGTCAGACTATGAAGGGGGTTGAGTGGACAGATATATCCTCACTCGGAGAATCGACGCAGTCTCGAGCATCTCGGCCATAAATGTGGAGACGCCTTTCAATTGACTGTCACCTGCACCCACCCGACATAGCACGGAATCGAATATCGGCAAGGTTGCCTCCGAGCAAGGAACAAAACATCCCGTCTGTGCCATGAGGGCAATGACTCCAACCTATGTAGGACAGTCTCATAAACGAGTTTTAAACGAAGAAATAGTCGACGCACCTGTCGGATATACGTGCTCTTTCCGCCCATATTTGGGCCAGCTATCGACAGATTAGTACTATTAAAGTATTCGCAACAGCAGACCTTACTGATGATCTGAAACTCGCCCTCGTCTAAAAAGCGACACGTGAGAAATACGGTAACGGTCACAGCGCATCAACCTCTTACCTTTGACCATCTCCACATCATTTGGAATAAAGCTGATGTCGTCTTGAACTTCAAGACAAGGATGTCGTGCATCGCGCAATATTAAGCTACTAGTACCTGATAACACAACTATCAAGCCTTGCATCAAGCATTGTCTCCAAGACTTACCTTTCTCCAGGACCTTCGGTTTCACATATGGCTCAGGAGCATTTACAGAAACGTGAGCGAAACTGAATGATCATTACGGCATGTGCGAACTCCAGCAACTAGACTTACCTGAGGATCACGTCGAGCTGTGCAATGATGAGGTCCAAGTCTTCTAGCACGGGCGTATACGTAGCTATATGGAGAAAAGAATCTATGTGAATAGCGAAATAGCGCGAAAATGGTAGCTTACATGCGATGCTGACAACTTCCTTCACCAGCCCATTTTGCGTCCGCTGATATTCATCCGTAGACTCTTGATAATCCATAGCAAGTGCCTTCAACTTCTTAGTCGTGAAGTAGACCCCGCTTTTGATCGTCCCGAGCTCGATGTACTTGCTGTTCCGCATGATGACTTTCGCGTCCTGAAAAATATGTGAGTTCATGGGTCATGGATTATGGCATTTCGCAGTGCGGCAAGCATACATTTTTCGTCAACCTAAAGCAATAGCCGTAGCTCTGCGAGTTCTCAAGGTGCAGCTTCTTGTCAAGGTCAAGCGCGAGATCCTTGCCGGCCGCACGATGCTCGGCATCAAGACCATCTCGTATCTGAGAGAATGTGAGCCTTGTTCGCTAGCATTCTGACGTGTCGTAATGACGAACCTCCAAAAGTTTATCTGCCAGAGTCTGCAGACGCCCATCATAGTCAGGCTTAATCGCGTAGTTATGATTTTCAAGTTCTTCAAGATCTAGCGTTGACTCGACCATCTCGGCATATTTGGTGAGATTGCTATTGACAGCCTAACAACAGTATTGCATGTTAGAAAGGAATCAGCGAGCACTGGACGACACATGATGTACGCACCTGAAAGGGGTTGATATAAACCTCATCAATGAGTTCCTTGTGCTCCTCGTGCTCGTATTGAATACCCTCGAGGGTCTCAAGCAAACCAGGCAGCTAGTCGGGAATGGTAAGCATCGTTTCAGAGTGAGAAGACACCGAAGTACCTTGAGAACTACTTGATACGCACGTACAACGTCTTCAAGAGACGCAATCGACTTCTTGAACCGTTTGCTCAAGCGATGGAGGTCAGGCATCAACTTCAAGTAATCATCCTGCTGGAATGAATAAACGTTCTCGGTAAATAATGACATACTGACCTGCAGCGTTCTCCGTGCGGATGAATCATCCACGAATGTCTCCACGAGGTCTTGCCTTTTACCTGCAAATTGGACACTTTAACCCCTTAATCAAACCGAGAGAATGAACGTACGAATTTCATGCAGGTTGATCAAGGGTTGCTTAAGCCATGTCCCAAGGAGCCTAGTTCCTTGAGCAGTCTTGCATCTGTTCAGTAAACCTAGTAGCGTTGCGTTCTTGTTAATACTTCCCTATAGCGACCATTCACGGGTAAGTCATCGATTTGAACTGACAAACAAATAACTGACAGCACTCCCAGGAGCATCGATGAGATTTAACGCGCGCAATGCGCTGGCATCCAAGCGCATATATCTTGCAAGGTCGTGTGTCCGTAGCTTGTATGCCCCATGATTGGATGGATCAGAAAGGAGAGAAAGATAGCTGATGAGGGCGGAAAGCGCAGACGGGGCTGAGAGAAGGGAGAGTTCAGCTGAAATGCAGATGTAAGTTGTTGATATAGCTCAAAGATCAAAACCCACGAATCGATACAGCAGATTCTGTTTCTTGGTCTGTTGTTAGCTTTTTAACGTCGTCTTCCACATTCTTCGCAGTAAACTCGCCTACGCACCTAGAGTTAGATGGCCAGAGAGAACATGTAGAGATTGACCTACTTGGTTTACGTTCGGTCACAACAACCCCGCAGCGCTCGAACACCGCTTTCATCTTGTTCAAGTCCAGGTCGCGGTCAGTCGTCCCAGATACTGTCCCGGTGGGAATTATGGCTTCTTTGACCGACAACTGTATGACAAGAGACTATACTACTATAGGAAGCGACAATGACAACATTCAAATCAGCAACACACCTCCAGGTTCGAGAAAAGGTCGTTGTCAATGAAATCAGCGACTCCGAACTGCCGTACATTTGTGTCTGCGAAGGCAATGCCGACTGACTTTGTCTTAGCCTTGTTCGTACCAGAAGAGCTTATTTTGACAGCTAAAACAATAGGCGGCGATGTGACGTCAGAGTTGACGAAGAGAAGGTCTTCAACTGCTTGCAAATTTCCAGGGGACGCCTTTCGAATGATTAAATGTGGAAGTAAAGACAAGGCACTTCGCTCACCTCTTTTTCTAAAACAAACTTGGAGGCCTTCCTTCCCTGGCCTGGTGCGGGAACCCAAATCTCCACGCGGAGCTGCTTTGATGTCAGAGCATCGCGCAAAAAAGTATGAGCCAAAGTGTGGCTCAGCGTGACGCTGGGAAGACCGGCAGCCTTGCCGCCAGCACCTAGGTATTTGAGGACAGAATTGGTGCGAAAGACATGTGTTGCGATATAGTGGGCATCTGGACCGTGTACAGAGTAGTAGTCAGAGCGGTCAAAGAGGCGGATTGTTCCAGTTTCAGGAGATTTCTTTGGGAGTTTTGAAAAGAACGCGACAAAGCCGGGGTCAGAGACTGTTTGTTGGGAAGTCAGAGTTTAACTTCGGTATGTGTTGTGCACTCACTCAGCTCATGCTCAGCATCCTTCTCTTTCCCATACATGAGAGCCATGACCGAGTAAGTAACTGGAAATTGTGCTACTGGCTTCGTCGCGTCCGATGAAGAGTCACGTGCGCCACGGACAGATCGTCAGTTATATCCGCCGCAAGAGTCCTATAGGAAAGAGCTTGTAGTGCTCCGCCTCTTTGGATACTTTCCCTGACAATACAAAGGAGCTCCCAGACATGGCATCTGCGATGCACCTCGATAATCAACTCATGCTAATACATTATCCTTTGGCCCTGGCTTGTAATGGTTACGCTGCATCTCGATGAGTTCCCCACCTGACTTTACTGATTGGCAAAAGAACATATGAGTCACCGAGATGCCGTGGTAATCCTAGACTGAAATTCGCGTTTCCGAATACATACTCTGAAACTTTCTGCTTTAGGCATGCCCCCGCCCGACGTCCAACATACGCTTCACGCCTAACAGACAGCTACTCCCGCGGACGAAGCACATACCTTCGAACGCGCTGCAAGGGAGTACAAAACCGGATTGGTCGGATACTCTCGCCGTGGAGCTCACGACACGTCTGGCGCTGCCGAGCCAGCAATCCCACATGATTCCAACCTCTCCTGGTTTGTCGGGGCATTTGAACATCTGGAGTTATGATAGGGACAGGGATCCCTTAGACTAGAATGTAATGTCCTACATAGAGTACACTCTCAACAGGACAGAAATGGAACCAAAAAAAAACCCCTCTCCTGGTGACGGTAGATCCTTGTCTGGGGCGGAGAAAGGCAGCTTGAACGCTCTCGCCATGAAGACACTCCCGGTGCCGGCGAAACATTCTTCACTTTTCTCACAGTCACTCCTGGCTTCCGCAACCACTTCGAATCTCACCCCTGCAACTTTTCAACCTGTAAGCATCCGAGCCATTCAGCTCTAGTCCAAGCGCAAATGATACACAACGTGGGGCAGTCGCTACTGGAACCACAGTGATTTCCTGTCACAGAGTTTCCCGATGTGATCGTACTTGAACGCTCGCGCATCGTTTACCCTCGCGGTTTGCGATGTGATGTTGAATGGCGAATGCTTGCGACAATATTAACGAGAGAAAGTACTGAGGCGAATGGTGTGAGCGAGGAACGGTCAATGCATGGGCGTCTTTGACGCCTCAGTCATATTGACCAAGTTAGCCAGGATTCTTCCGAGACCCGTCCATCAGCAGCTTTAAAATGTGCATTTGCACCGTATGAACTTAATAACATGTGTAATTTTTGGCTGAACCGTGCCAGTGCCGTATTAGAAGGAACGACTGTCTTCTAGGGTCTGCCTATAGGAGGCTGGTGCTACCATAGGACCGCCGCCGCTCTCCTCGGGTACGTTGAGCAACTTGAATGTCATCTACCTGGACCTAATATCATTGCGCCATTGAAGGCAGGATTCCGCTCTTGCATCACTGGTAGAAATATAATATTACTCAACATATATACATACTAGCTATATTCATCCGGTTTCACCCACGAGCTCGTATACTCGGAATCGTTCATGTAGTCTACTACCACAGAGCGCTCGACGCATACGCGTATGTCGAGCTCCATGTCATTGTTATGCGCACTACGAGGCACTGTGGGCGCGAGGTCTGCATCGACGCGGCCTTTAGACTCGAACGGCGAGCGGAGTGCGGACATCACGCCGCGCGAAGAACGGACTGGACGCGCGAGGACAACGTTGTCCAAGGGCCGGGACTCTGGTGCCAACAGTTCTGTGTTGTGCGACGTGAGAGGAGCGGGAGCAGTAAATGAATGAATTTGCGAATATCAGTGCAATAGCAATCAGACTCAGAAGCGGCGCACCTTGTCGATGGATGAGGATCCGTTGGCTCATGATCCACGTCACGGCATAACACAGCGACGCTCTAGTGATTCCCTCTGAGCCTTATTGGTGAGGTCAAAAGGCTCAATGCTTACCCTGCCGCCTAATAGGAGCGATAAATGCGCTGAACTCATTTGGAGGGACTGCTTACCTGATTTTCGACATCGGCTGTGCGATAAAGGATTAGGTTCAATACATTCACCGCTGAGTAAACGTTAGTTAGGAGGGTACTTGGCACAAGTAAATTGCACTTGCCCGTCAGCACGATAAAGTATCCAATGCCTTCATAGATCAATCTAGGCACATGAGAAGAACGTTTGCTCTCTCAACAGTAAGGGACTTACAGCCTCACAAGCCGTCCTAGTCTAACGATGTTTTAGAGATTCTAGGACGAAGGAGAGACGAAATGTGCACCTGTTGCTGAGAGGATTATATCGCATAAGATACGCGCTGGAAATGATCAACATTATGAGATCATATAACATCGAAATGATGTAGTAGCAGTATGCTGCGAGTCCTTTGCCATTATTCCCTGATGTGCAACTGTGGTTGATGAGGATCTGAACAGCCTGCTGGAAAGGTACAACTTACTTTCCCTGCAAAAGGGACGAAGTTTGCGTGAGTTCTCATTGTAAGAAATCCAGACGTACATGAACAACAGTAGCTGTTTTTTCTAAGGTCAATACGCATTCAAGGTCAACGTATGTCAGAGCTTACGGATCCGGCCGAACATATTGGCGAACCACTCCAGCTGACACACTTGAGAAGGAGGATCTTATACTTGTGCGGCAAGAACCTACCGAAACCGACGTCAAGTATACTGCCACCAATGCCATTCCTACCCGCTTATCTCTCTTTGCAATATTGAACGTCCTAGAAGGTGCAACATTTTATACAGCTCTTAGCTGACAAACATTCGATAGAAAATACCTGACTCCTATGATGACCTGTGAAATCATTGTTTGTATAACTTCGGCATGGTCAATAGTGTCCTAATCGGTAAATATCACATGGGGCGGACCTTTGAAGACAGGTGACACAAAATAGTAATGTTGACACGTTTCTTCGGTGAAACTAGTGGCGAAGAATCCGTAATTACTGACTACCATGACCACGATGCTAAAATAGCTGCATCGATTTGAACGGAATAAGAACATCGCGCCTGCCAATAGGACTATGTTGGGACATACCGCATGAGAATGAATAAGACGCAGGAGAGACTGATGGACATCGATGGTCAGTGGTACTACACGTTGGCAGCCCATTGCGGCATACACACGTGAGATGAAAAATAGACGACTGGCTTCGGTAAAACCGCCATTCTGCGGGGAGTGTGATGATAAAGCTATAGCAATCAGGACACCGCAATGTGAGGTCGCAACTCGAAGAGGGACTCACTCGTATAGTGCAATGGAGATGGATGCTATTCGCATGTACTTCTCGGATTGCTCGCTGTCTACGACAGACATTTTAGGGATGAACGCAATGCCTGAGGTAGATGAACGTCAAAATGGCGATGAAAGTGCAGGGAATCAAAATTGATAAACAGAGGACAAATGGGGAACTTTTCTAATAACCAGAACCACAAAAATTGATAGAAGTCACTGCACTGCATTTAATTTCGTGTCCAGGGGCACACGTTATGGGCGAGTCCCGAGTGCCGTAGGAGAACGGATGACAGGCACAATATATGGACGCTAGGACTCTCGCTTCAGAACACAACCGCCATTGCACCCCAGTCTAGCGTGATCTGAGTACTTATTTGATTAGTGGAATGATACATCTTATACAGCTTTGTTCGACATTCACAGCTCCTATTGATCGGATCCATAGGGCCAAGTCGTGATCAATGCTCATCCTGTAAGCCCCAACGCAGGTATGTGCAAGATGCACTCAACGCAGGACTCCATTTCTAAACAACAAGGCGTCCACGCACGTAATAGAAAGAAGCAGTATTGTTCCGACGACCGTGGTCCGAGTAAAAAGCTCCGTGGAAGCCAGTTGGGCGTTCTTCGCAAAGTCGGCGATGCAACTAAGGTCCGATCGTCGGTCTCTTGACGCTGTCAGATAAAGTTATGTAAGAAGGCGTTTGAGACTAAGGATGACGTGGGATGTGGTGTTTGGGCCGCAGTAGCACCTGGTAAGGAGTCGTTGTTCGCTCGGCCAGTGCAACAGGTCCGAAGAATTATAAGATGTTACATTCAGAGAAAAGTCCAGAGCAGCCTGAAAATTCATCAGAAGCACGCTTGGACCTCTTGGGGTATTATATAGAGGGAGCGACAACTTGACTTATTTTTTTTATGAACTTCTTCGTGGTTTTGCTTTGGAACGAAGACATACCGGAGTGTCACTCCGCAAATAGCTGGGATGGTGGAGAAATTACAATCTCCACAAATCAAATACACCGGGAATCGGCGTACTCATTCGGGTCGTAGGCATCGATATCAACATCTCTCTTTTTATATTATCCCTCAATATCGCGTCCTGTTCTCCAGGCGAATTAGACAAGCTGGTATACAAACGGTGCCTTTACCTGAAGACTCCTTTTGACTTATCGATATAAATGTCGCGGCTTCCTCGACAATGTCGCCATAGTGCCCAAGAAGTGCTTCAGAATAAAGATAGATACCATTATCTGACCTAAAGCAACAAAATTCTCTTGTATAAGAGTCCGACTCGAGGGAGAGGTGAGATGGAGGTCGGTGTGCGGACTCCAATGGATTTCGACTCGGAGACCCCAAGACACACTCGTCAAGGTTCCTTTTGCCTTTCACTTTATTTTTTGCATTTTATTATAACAATACTTTTTTCGCAAATTATGTAAGTGATAGTTGAAACCCTTCGACAACGACCAAACTTGTTTCCAATTGAAACTTCGACCAAACGCTACGCTAATTTTATCATGATGTTCACGTGCTATGGCGGTGACATGTATCAGTGAGTTCTCGTAACAGGGTATCGATGATCAAACGAGTTTTCGGGGTTATCGAACTCTTGACACACACCTAACTTGAACGTTTGCGAGTACCGACGAATCTTTCTCCCGGCGTCTAGCACAGTTATCTCATTCCATCTGACTTAGTCTAGCATTCTGAGTACCGCTCGATAGCTCCACCATCAAACACTAATGCAAATCTGATACACTATCGGAGCGTAGTCTATCGTTAAGATGGAAGGGTGATAATTCATACAAAAGCAAGTTGACCGAGCCTATCAAAAAAGTGTCTTACGCGGAGAGTCGAATTCCGCTCTCCCCCAGCCATGTTTCAAGCACGACAGAAGGGTCTACTATCCGATGCTCTACTGGCACATTGTGTAGGTTCAAAATGGAAGGCTGATGATTCGATTGTTGGAATTTGATCCTCTAAGCATGATATTGTTACATTGATGGCGCATACAGCCCAAGCTACTAACACAATTCTATCTAATGCCAGAGCCTCATTCATCATCATCATAATCCTCCCACTCATGCTCATGTTGATGCTCATCATGGTCATCATTATCCTCATCAGCATCATCAAACATCCGACAAGTACCATTATAGTGCGCAGTCACAGCGCCCTGTATTTCATTCTGCAAGGCACTGCGGACGATACTTTCCCCACAGGCATAGCAGAAGTGAGTGTTGCAGTTTGGTGCAATACACTACACCGTGTATATGTTAATACCTCGCAGTTGTCTCAGACTCGGAGTATGTCACGTACATTCATATGGTGACATCCCCCATTCCTCTCAACTGGTGTTTTGCAATCTGCCGAGTAATAATAAGTAACAGTGAATAGCACGGTAGAAAGATCACTATGACACACTTGGACAGTATTTCCACCCCTGTTGCTTCATCAGATTATCCAGTTCTGCAGTCCCATCACAGGAATGGGGAGGATCATCAGCAGAAATAGGTAGCTGACATGCTTTACACCAGACAAAGTTGCAGTCGGGTAGAGGACAAATCAGCACTTCGGATTCTTCATGCTCTACTTTATCAACCGACATCGAGCGCCCACATCTAAAGTGACATGGTCGGCACGTTTGGAGCCTGTCGGGAGTAACACACTCACTGGCGGCAGTGGATGAGCACTGAATACTGACTTAGTTCCATCTCTTCCCAGATCGCATATTGTTGTTCATCCACGCCAATAAGCTGAACAACAAGTCCTGAAATGACTATGAGAGATCGATCAGTAGTGGACCCTACGAGTATAGAAGATGTACACACCTGCAGGTTGGTCTTTCTGTTCGGTCATACACATGGGACAGAGCACGGGAAAACGACGTTCTTCGATTTTCGAGGAAATGTGTCCTCGGACACAATCTCTACATATTGGATGTTTACAATCAAGATCCACGCTATTATCCATGGGCTCTTCTTCCATGCATATTGCGCAAGAGAATTTGTGTAAGGTTGAGGCAGTCGAGGTCGAGGTGGTGTGTGAGGCTGTTACTGACAGTAAGGCAGCTAGAGCTTCTTCCAGTTGCGTGTCTTCAATAGACTGCTGCAACTCGAGCCGCTCCAGTCTGAGCGCCAAGACTTCATCGGTCTCCCATCTGTTTACTGAATGAACATCATTCAATGTGGAAGGCATTGATGCTGTGTGCTTGCATGGTGATTGTGGGCAGGACTGTTGTCCGTGGATGTGGCGAGCCAGCCACGATGGCCCGACTATTGCGCTAGTATGTCGTGCTGGGATGGGCTTTACACGTTGCATTACCTTGGAGGGTGTCTGGAGTGATGTCACATTTGACTCCTCAACACTCAGGGCATCCTCCAAGTATTGAACATGTCCTTCAAGTATCTCAATTTTTGACGCCAGCTTGGCATTTTCCTGCTTCAAATTGACTATTTCGGCCTGCAAACGCAGAACAGCTAGACTGGATTCAATGGCGGACTGCCGCACATCTCGCGAATCTCCAGGTGGTCCATTCGACACAAAGATACGGCCCGCGACGTTGTTAAGAAGTTGGGCCCGCCACTGCGAGTCACCTCCGGAAACGAAATACTCGTCAACGGCAGGTAATATGTTTCCCAGGCGTGCAACAACTTGATCTATCGATGTACGATAAGGCCAGCACCAAAAGGATAAACGACGAGCAACGTACGAGATGCAGCTGTAGATGGGCCGAAGGGATCGTGCGATGGCGGTGCCGAACGAGGCAAAGACGATGGAGGGGGCGAGGTACCGGTCGCCTGAGGCTGTAAGATGGGCTGTGGATGGTTTGAGGTGGTAGCCGACGGCGGAGAATCACCCCAAAGGAGATCCCGCACAGGTTCCTGAGGTTTGGGAGGAGCCGGGGCAGTAGAAAAGGGCGCTGCACGCATTGACGGAGGTACAAGTGACGGAGGTAACGAACTAGGAACATCCTTGCCTGACAGGTTGTTCTGGATAAGGTGCATTGCAACTGCAAATCCGTCGCGAGTCAAATGTCCATCGTTATTGATATCAGCGAGGTCCCTGTAAAGTCAAAATTAGCAATAATGGTGACCAAAGATAGGCGATCGATGAATACAGACCAGACTCGAGCCAAGACATCTTCCGACAACTTTGATTGGAGCATGAATGGTACTGCGACATCACCTTCAATGAAGCCTCTGCGCTGTACGTCCAATGTATCGAAAAAGCGGTCTGCACTGGCCTTCTCAGTCGCAGTGACATCCCATTGACCGATGGTTTGAGGGGCAACACCAGGGAATGGAGGGATAGTAGGAACAAGCCTACTGGGTCCGAGACGCCTGTTAGGAAGGGGGGGAGCCGGAGATCCCTGGCCAGTGGGATGAGACTGCACAGCGGTGTGCCTCGGTACTTGCGGAAAGCCCGAGCTGCCGAAATTCACACTACCTCCTGTACCATGAACGGAAGCTCCTCTGGCCTGCTCGTATAGACCAGGTGGAAGGGAAGTCGGAATAGATGAAAGTTGGCCGTACACGGAAGCTTGAATTAAGTACATAGCGATAGTAAAGTCAGTCACGTCGAGTGCACCTCGGTCTTGTGTATCGCATAGAGACCTGTTGTGGGCTAGTGTATGAGATATTTGCAAAGGTCAAATATATTTTGCGCACCATATATGAGATAGTTTGTCCACGGGGAGTTTGGATTTGACGAATACGTCGCGTGCTTTCTCGCCTTGAATAAAAGGAATTAACCTTCAAAACCCTACTATGCGCGCGATTTAACGGACATACCATTGAGAAGGCCATTTACTGGCCCACAACTGTGGAATATGCGGGTGAACTTGGCCTTGTCTTGAGTTGTCAAGGGGGGCAACCTGGGAGGTGGTGACTTCGGTATTGACGCCTCAGTAACTTGGGGAATTAGAGGCGCCTGAACGCCTTCAATAATAGCTAACGGACCCGCTAACAGACCAATATCAGGGATGTGTTAAGATGAATGAGTAATATATCTCACGTTTGTTGACAAGAGACCTGTCGACCTTTTGGCCCTTCTGAGCATGCCCCATTAGACGTACTGCAATGGAAACACCCTTCTTTGTCAAGAAACCGTCGTTGTTATCGTCCGCAATACTCCAAATCTCCTCCAAGGCGGACGGCGGGAGCTTAGCACCCTGAAAGACCTCTACGGCTACATCGCCTGTGATGATGCCGATTCCCTTGGTATCTGCCTGAGCGAACATCTGATTTACAAGCGCAAGCTCTGAGATCGTCGGCACAAAGTTGCTCGACATTGTATCAACGCTGCCACGTTGAAGTTATAAGTTACAAGCTTACGCGCTCAAGCGCTCAACCCCCACACACGGCGGCAGCCGTCTTTGCCGGTGGATTGATTCAAACTCACAATAGGTATTCGTTCCCGTTGTTACATAAATTTCCACTGACGGTCCACACTTGTACTTCCACTTCTTAAAGTCGGTTCGTCTTATTCTTTCTCTCGACTATTACTTCTATTTCCTTGTCACTACATCAGCTTTGCCATCTATACTCCAAGTCATAGATCAGATCACCTCCTCCCTTGCTCCTCCTAGATTCTCTCAAAAAGTTATCGTTTCTGGCTCAACACTAGATGGTCCTGGTAGCGTGACAGAACGGTCAGTTTCCTGTCGCATACCAGGCCAGCCTTTAACTATTCACTCCATAGCCTGAGCAACGAGCTCATGAAGAATCGAAAATAGCGAGGATGTCTTTTTCCACCTCCATAATCTTCGCGCATGCGAAGGTCTCAGGAGGGCGGATAACAACTGCAGACGATCTCAACCCCTGCATGTCTCTGAAAGTTGGGAGGTGGGATCTGATATGGCCGGCGAAGGAAAGAGTGAACTGAGCTTATCAACAAAAGTGGTGACAATTTGATACAGAACACAAATTGACTCATCAAAAAGGTCTCTTAGGCGGGGCAGTCGAACCCCGCTCTCCTGCAGCATGACAGGCTACAGCCCGGGTGTACCATCCTACTCATGTTTCAAGCATGACATGCATGACAGGCGGGTGCACTATTCGATATACTACCAAAGAGTTGTCAATGTTGAAAAGAACATTAGTTGCATTGCAGGCAAAAATCCAATAACAAACAAGAGTGTACTCTCAAGTGGAAGATGCTGACGTTGATAACCACAGGTATTCATACATGAACAGCAATGTACGAGAACTTTGGTGGGCTTGGTGCCTGTGCTGTAATGGTAATGAAAGGCCAATGCGAAGCAGATGCCGATACCTGCAGAATGTGGGCTGTTGGCGACTGTCTTTTACAACTATCGTCAAGCCTGACTTCGCAGCAACTTACTACCATTTTTGATTCGTGGACTTTTCTATGAGCGAAAGGAGCGAAGTGGTTCTTGCGAGAAAAAGTTGAAAAAGTAACCCTTATGCGTATAGAATCAAATAAGGGTGTTCCAGTGGACCCGGTATTTTTGTACGAAAGCGAAGTCCGCTGGAGCGTACGGTCTGCATCTACTGCTCAGAGGACGGTTCGGGTGAGAAGCTTCACCAGATACTAGCAAATAGATCCCATCAACCATCCTCGAGTACGCATACTAATGGGGTTTATGAAGTGGGCATTTCAAGTTGATTGGGACTTTCGTCTTCCATCACGAGTCATCACGTGAGCCTCTGGTGTAGTGGCTAATATTTAAACTCCGCCGACTTATTATAAATTGCCCCGTTATCTAGGCGTTTTGCCCCACAACCATTTCTCCTCGCAACCAACTCCTTTAAATCCACTCGTCCTTTTTATTACTACGTGAGACTTCAGTCGCTTTCCTCTACGTCTATGCGAGGCTGACAACGAGCTTTAGAATGCAGATTTTTGTCAAGACACTTACTGGCAAGACCATCACCCTTGAGGTCGAGTCCTCTGACACTATCGATAACGTCAAGGCCAAGATTCAAGACAAGGAGGGGTATGTGTTCGTTTGTCGGGGTGGGATTCGCAGTTGACATTCATTTCTGCAGTATTCCACCCGACCAGCAGCGTCTCATCTTCGCGGGCAAGCAGCTTGAGGATGGTCGGACACTCTCCGATTACAACATCCAAAAGGAGTCTACCCTTCACCTGGTCCTACGTCTCCGTGGAGGCATGCAGATCTTTGTCAAGACCCTCACTGGGAAAACCATTACGTTGGAGGTGGAGTCATCTGACACCATTGACAATGTAAAGGCGAAGATCCAGGACAAGGAGGGTATTCCTCCTGACCAACAGCGCCTCATTTTCGCTGGAAAGCAGCTTGAGGATGGTCGCACGTTGTCCGATTATAACATCCAGAAAGAATCCACCCTTCACCTCGTTCTTCGTCTTCGTGGCGGTATGCAGATCTTCGTCAAGACCCTCACGGGAAAGACCATTACGTTGGAGGTGGAGTCATCTGACACCATCGACAATGTGAAGGCGAAGATCCAAGACAAGGAGGGTATTCCTCCCGACCAGCAGCGCCTAATCTTCGCTGGCAAGCAGCTCGAAGATGGTCGTACTCTTTCCGACTACAACATTCAGAAGGAATCCACTCTGCACCTCGTCCTTCGTCTTCGTGGTGGCATGCAGATCTTTGTCAAGACCCTCACGGGTAAAACCATTACGTTGGAGGTGGAGTCGTCTGACACCATTGACAATGTGAAGGCGAAGATTCAGGACAAGGAGGGTATCCCGCCTGATCAGCAGCGTCTGATCTTTGCCGGAAAGCAGCTCGAGGATGGTCGCACGTTGTCGGACTACAATATCCAGAAGGAGAGCACACTTCACCTTGTCCTACGTCTTCGTGGTGGGTTGTAGTAGGTGTTATCATCACATTTACTTAACCTTGTACCATTACCCGCACATTCATATTGCATTTCATGATCCTACGAATATGTACATTCCCCATCCTTTGTTGTTACTGCAAGTACTGCTTTTGCGAAAGTCCGAAAGTTCTCCGATCGAGTCTCCCCCCAACAACTCAGTTACCCATTTTTGTAACCAGTTCGTAACAAGCTCGGCTTGACCTTGAATGTGATAATAATTATCGATTACGAAGCTGTGCTATTCTCACTTCTAATAGCATCCCTCTCCTTCCCTCTTTCCTTCCCTCTCTCCTTGGGCCTTTCCTTGTCCTCATCTTTCTTCCCCTTCCCCTTCCCACTCCTCTCCTTCGGCGCCCTAAAGCACATAAACTCAATTCCAGTCGCACGGCGACTCTCTGCCAGTGTCCTCTTCACGCTGTCCAGATTATTCTGCAAATTCTCGTCTCCTGGCCGCCGTACATAAGCATGTGAGACCTTGGTATACAGCTCCGCAAGCGTTTTCGCGGCCGGTGGAGACACGTAACGCCCGAGCGTTTGCTGCAAGAACTCAATTTCCAGCGTAGCCTGTAAATGAATGGATGATATCCTTGATCAATAATAGTGACGCTTGAGGAAGGAGATGACCACATACGCGAAGCATTCCGCCCATGCCGAACCGTTTAACTTGTTTGAACGACAGTAATGTTACACCAACGACGTCTTCGACAAGCGCGTTCATCCCGCGTTCGAGGAGATTTTCGGCTACGCGGCTTATTTGCGCGTGGATCTCGACAAGGCTCATCAAGGCCTTGTACATATACGGCCGTACCTCTGGAGTGAATGTTAGAACGGGTCGTAAGAAGGGACAAGAGGCACAAGACGAGGCTCACCTGTAGGTTGCGGTGTCTCGTACCAGTCCATATCCTTGTCGAGAATGCCCTCTCGCAAGATGGTTGCAACGACAGCAGCCTTAGGCTTGACATACCCGTCAAAGAGTGTCTTATCCATCCCGGCGATGGCTTTCGTTAGTGTCTATATCGTTTGAGTATGGAAGACAACATGACAGCAGGACAGGAGACTTACCTTCCTATCACTCTCCACCGATACACCAAGCGCATTCTCCAACTGGGATAACATACTTGGTATCAATGACCCCGATAAATGCGAGAAATTCGATATCACAAGGAGCAGTCTCGTATTCTTCAAGCGTGATTGTATCAGCGGCTGAAATCCTCGAACATAATAGCAACGTACCGGGTCACGCAGGTCGATTAGCTCCTGCTTCCCTTCTCGCTCAGTCACTCCGGCCACCACATTGACACTGCCTACACCCGGTGGCACTTCCTCAGCGACGAGCACCATCATCCCATCCAGGACCACATATATTGTATCGAAAAACGCCTTCACGATTTTCCCTGTGAATGCCGGTGACATTGCATTCTGCTGCGTTACCCGCAGCACGCTTGATCCGCTATCTGTGGAGATACCGCTCGCGATCTTGTAAGCCGACGTTGTGAGGTGGCGCATGAATGATTCAAAATGGGCGAGATAGAGCGTCGTGGAAGGAGCAGAAGGATCAGGCGTGAATGACTCGAGCACATAAAGATGGTTGGCGTCTGGGATAGTTGGTGATGAGAGTATAATGGAGTCACAAGCACGTACCTCGTATCCAAGACCTCACCAGCACATCTTCGAAACGCCAACGCACGCTCTCTACAAGTCCTTTCAACAGACCATTCTCTCCGAGTTCCAACGCGCTTATCTCTGTCACGCAGTCTTGCACCTCGCCAAGGACCTTGATCAGCCAATGAGCCGTCGTTAACGAGTTCGAGTGAGATGGGAGATGTAGGGGAGATGCGGTGGTCAGCGAGTTCGAAAGCACGTCGTTAAGAACGAAGAATCCCGAGAGAAGGCTGATGTAGAGCTTGATAATGTCAAGTGCCATTTGCCGGCATTGGGAGGCACTGCGCCTTGAGGACGATGGCTGATGGAGAGAGGTGAGCGTCAGGTAGATTTCATGACCGGATGAGTGACACGAACTCGCTTGAACTTGCCCTCCAAGAAACTCTTTGAGATTTTCCAGAAGTTAGGCAGCGAGGAGACCATAACCTCGGACACATTTTTCACCATGTCCCAGATGGCCTGCCAGACTTCATGACCGCCTGCTTGTGCTGAGTGCGATTTTAATCAGTACCAAAGGTTGACTGAACGAAGATATGATGGCTTACCAACTATCACCTCGGGTGCTTTGTTCTCCAGCGCTGCGATACATACCTGTAGTTGTGCGCCAAGGATCTGTCTCAATGCATTTGGAGACAACAGATCGGGTGTGGTGTTGGACTTCATGACTGTGATGCATGTCAGCCTAAAAGAACTCAACAATGCCAGGGAAACGCACAATCGATGTTTGTAACACCAGTCTTGCAGGCGGTGTTCATCCGGTCCATAATGTGCTTGTGCTGACTATCAAAGTAAGTCCATATGGGATCCTCAGACGCATTGAGTTCCAGGAGAATCCTAGTTGATGCTTCTTCAAAACGAGAGACGGAAAAATAACGAGTAATCGTACTCGATTGCTCTTTCCATTTCCTCGACACTCCTTCCAGGCTCTTGCAGCCGCGCCAAAAGTAACGCTTTCATCTCTGCCATGACCTTTTCGACATTTGCCCACACTTTGTCCAGTATTCTCTTTTGTCGCGCCGTGGAGCTCGCATTCCCACTTGCCTCCACAGGGAGGATTTGGTCGGGGCGAGAGTCGAGCATGAACTTGCCTTTATTGTACTGGCGCAACGCAGCCTCATACCGCCCAGCCTCGATAGATTCTACGAGAGAACCTGGGAGGTTAAAGAAGAACCTGGAGCGCTCGAAAACGCCAAGGGTGGTGCGTAACTTTTGTGCTTTAGCACTGTTTTCGAGGACAGGGAGGAAAACTTGATTAGCTTTAACCGCCGAGCCTGTTTCGGAGCACATGAGAAACTGGACAAGAAAAAAGGAATTGGGATGTACGTTTTAACAAGTCTACCAGCGGTCTGCTAGCATATTCCGCCTTGTCACTCAGCAATCCCTCCCGCATTTCCGCATATAATGCTACCACCAGTTATTCGAAAATATGATAGACAAATAATGTAACGCACCATCAGTGGAAGCCTTTACTGCAACAAAACGATCAAAGTTATCCTCTACAAGAATACGAACAGCCTCCGAACGGGCATCAATAGATGACTGGAGATGTGTGATGCCTGCGGCGAGATCTTGATAGGTTGCGTTGGGGTGCACGGCAGATAAGAAGGCCTTCGGGTCGAATGATTTGGAAGAGATGAGCACGGACATCTCTGAAAGAAGTATATGAGCAACATAGATCCCAGCTAGAATTGAACACAAAGACGTACTTGATTCTGCATCCAACTGCGTCAGGCTACCGACGTCCTTGTTAGTACAGAATGGAGTATTTAATGAAGATGCAGACTCGATGACACCACCAAGACCCAGAGGGTCGCCTTCTCCGTCATTGGATTGAGAGGTGTGGAGGAGGTCGGAAAGTGGTTCCTCTAAGTCGTGGTCTACTTCTTCCCATTTTCTACGCAACAACGGTGAATTGTCGGCTCAGACAGTGACATCGGTGCGTACGTTGGGTTCTGGGATGATAAGTTATAGGCCTTAAGGATTGACGCTTCGTCCGCCGCGAAGTTAAGCTTACCCATTAGGCCAAGTACAATATAGTCTCCTGTTGAGTGAGACCTTAAGGTTACATACTATCACGTGATGTATCGCGGTGACCATCCTAGTGACCATTTGCATGCCCGCTTACAGTTGGGTGGCCAAGTGTTGAGTTGGAATCATCGAGCGCACGCAATTAAATTCCACAGAGGGCAATTAATTTCAGACAGAGTTGTAGCGTGTCTTTTAGTACTTAGTACGCTGCTATTACTTCATTCGCTTGTCTGACTTGTGTGGCTCTGTAGGTAATGTACTTGGTTCCTAACTTACTGGTGTCAAATCACCGAAAATCCCAAAGATTTGAATAGTATACTTGCTTGCAATCTACACTTGGATGGTAAAACCAGTACCATTTGCGCTGCTCGGTGCTGTTCCCCGGCGTTGCACGTGATCGGTTGACCTGACGAACATCACAACAAGCAGCGTACTGAGCGCTAACAGGCTTAATGAGCAGTACAACCGTCACAGTACCTTCCTCCAACTTCAGCTGCAAACTATTGCGCTCATGACTTCAACGTCTCTCAAGTACTTATTGAAAATGCTGGTCGCATTTGCAAAACGTACCAAGAGCTTGAAGTTACAGTCGTTTCGTTACTTATGGTGTGCGTACCGACATGTCTTGGAACTCTTCCATCGACTACTACATGGGATTTCGCACAAGCCCGTTAGATTTTCATCTGAGCATAGACTCGGCGCCTACTCTGGAATCATGGGATCTGTACAACCCGTGCAGAATGGCGCTCCAGTCACTGAGCCAGAGCCACGCAAGACACTTGCTGTGCAACCTTTGGCGAACGTATTTTCTTCACAGCATAGCATCGGAAGTCCCTTGGCATTTCCAACAATGCAGATGCCGACGGATCAGTGTAGTACCAGTATTCCGCATACTCCAGCAGCAGCACCCGATGTCACTGCACGAGGACAGATTCCTCTTCGGGCAATTGTTGCTTCAGAAATTCGTAGACACAAAAGCATTACTACGCAGTATGTCCTTTTTTATTCGCTTTTTTTTGTATGTCTCTCCAACCAACAATAGGGACGGCTTATTTCGTCTGTTTCCCATTGATCCCGGACTGCGTGATTTCACCGAGTGAGGAAATTAAATTTGAACATTGTACATTCTTCATCATATTTGTGCAGATCGTCCATGCATGGTTCAGACTGGTTGCGGCTCACTCACCCCGAGGGTGCACGTTATTTCTTCAACCCTTTTCAGGTGCATATGAATCAGCATGAAGTTATCGGGTTATTCATCCTACATCACGCAGAGACTTTTCACAGATGAGGATGTGTGGGACTCAAAGAGTAACGTTGCATCTGAAATCCTTGCTGCTGCCATGCAAGCGAGGCAAATGGCAGCGGAGAGTGGCGTGCATTTGAGTGAAACCGTGGAGCTTGCTATCGAAAAGTTCGAGAATGGTACATTTGGGTACTATTTTGTAGATCATGATGCACAGGTTATCTTCTGGCCTGAGCCTGTTAGATCCTGGGAGCTTATGATTCGTGTACGAGGCGTCATTGAGAAGAGTCACATAAGTAAGTGAGGAATAGAACTTTTCGAGATGATCTCACCTTTTGAAATATATACTTTAAACCATAGGGTATGCGCTGGAGGCACAATACTGGTGTGTTCTCTAACTTGTGAGTGTTTCCCTGATATTCATTTTTGAGACAGTCACTCAACTTGTCCGGTCAAGTTTCGAATTTATAACGCTCAACTCATTTGCACCTACACCATACAGGAGACATTGCACACTGTTTCCGAACATGCGTGTTCTCCACGAGCCCATAGTGGAACGTCTACGAGATATGATTACATATGCTCATGCAGGTATGGTCCTCTACATGACATGACTATGCTGTTTCACAATTTCAACTTCGCAGAATCGATCACGTCTGAAACCTCATTATCTCCCTTCGACTTAGATGAGCTCTCAAACATGCTCAGTCTTATTGATCAGGTGAAAGGTCAGCCTCTCAACCTGAATCTCTAGATTTTATCTAAACGAGAAATAGCGAACGTCGGAAAAGAAAACGAACACTCTGTCTGCATCGTGGGTATGAGCCTCAATTCTCATCTACATCAAATGTTTACATATTCACCCTTCACAGCTCGATATTTCCAAATATTCAGTGGGTGGTTTTTCATCCAGAACCCTTCCTCCGAATAATACTGCGTTAAAATAGTTCAGGCAAAATTTGTCAACTTCTGTGGACAGCGTGGTGCCCGTCTTGATGCTGATCAATCATTATACGATAGTAATAATGGAGAAGACCATCCACCCACTTTACTTCGCATTCTGAATGTTATACTCTTTAACTCCCCAAACCTCCACCGCCAATCTCTTCGTAAGGTCTGGGTGGACAAGACTGTAGTCAAACCTAGATGGAACAAATTCATGGACCAACTAAATAGCGAGTGGAACAGCTTCACAGTTTTCGTAAGTAAACCGTCCAATCATTATTTTTCAGCGTTACTTACAATAGCAGTCAACTGTGATGCTCGCTGCGGATGTCAGCTTCCTCGCTGTTCCTGGGGTAGACGATTCTACTAAGCCGAAGAAATCACCTACAACCGTTGTCATTTACATGTCCACACTTTGTGCCATGGGCTCGCTGGTGATATCCCTTGTCCTAGCAGGTCAGGTCAACAACAATAGACGGAGTTCCATCGGCAGCGTGGTGCGTCGTGATAGCTACGTGCTCCATCCATCTCATGGCAAGCACCGATGTAGGCCAAGTTCATGAATTCAATGTCTAAATCGTTTCTTGGCATCGAGAGCGTTGCCTTGATGCACAGTCTGCCATTTGCTCTCCTGATCTGGGGGTGAGTTTACCTTGAAATAGTTTCTCATATGGGTAGTGGTGACGAGGAACGCCGCAGGATGATTTTCTTTGCAATCGGGCTCTCCATCCTCATCTTTTCAGATACTGCAGACATTGCTGCATTGATCAGTCTCGCTCCCATATGGGCTGTTGTTGTGCTCATCACGACGTGGCCAGTTCTGGCAGCTAATAACCTACACGTCTCGACCGTCGTCAAGAAGGCCGCTAAATCCTGGAGGGGCTTCATAGACAGCGCAGTTATAGTACGGAGAAGACCATGATTGCATGATTCTCGTAAGGAATCTACCGCGCTGGGTGCGGTAGCAAGGATAGAAATGCGAGTTCGAAGGAGAATTACGTAGGTGGCGCTAGGTGTTATCCGACCTGCCGGGAAGTGGGAGTCGGAATGGAATTTCTGTAGTAGCCATCCACTGCTTGCTGTATAGTACCGTTTTTGGCTCGCCGAATGCGCGAGTAATTTAGGAATAGGATGCAGTTATTTCACTGAATGACACGGTCGATACGTATATATTCTGCCGCAGTGGGGCAACCGCGAATCAAGTGCGCCGAGCCCTCAGAGATGTTGTTTTGAGTGTGTTCATGACGGCTGGCGACACGAAGGATGGGGAGAGATGGGTATCTGGCTCAGCCGACGTGTACGTGAGATTGGCCATGCTTGAGCAACCGCTGGTGCGAGATTGACTAAATGCGTATAGTAGCGGGAGTAAGCCGCATCACCGATATGCAGCCTATGCATCTTGCGTGCCAGGTCCTCGACCTCATTCAAGGTGAAGGTAGAGGGCTGAGAGGTCAAGTCAACCCCCTTGATCCTGATTTCTCGGGGAGTATTGTTTCATCGTCAGGATCCTCCTGCCACGGCTAGAGTTCGTGGGGAGGCTTTCACGCATGATATCGTCATGCAGACAACTGTCATCGAGGTCTGCCTCAAATGAGAACATGAACCGTCCGGCTTTTAAGACCTTCTCGAAGACCGTTACTTCGTTTCGATTGTAACCAACGCCCCTTCCAATGAGCCACTGGTCGATTGCACGACGTATTGGAAAAGGCAGACCCTTCCAGAAGTGACAGTCGCGTTCGTCGGAGTTGGCTGAGTTTACAACTTAAGTGCTAAGTCGCGGATCGAATTACGTAGCCTATTCTCAGCCCCGGAGTGGTGCGGCAGGATGCACTTCTCGAAAACGTCGAAGTCGCGGCTCTCATAGTCATCGAGACAGACCCCCAGGAGCGTTTGGTATGCAAGTCCGTGTAACGGACAAGACACTTATATTTTTCGGCCTCGGTAAAGTCGCATGAGGTCACGAAGTGTCAAAAGCTCTAAGAAGTCCACCAGCCTGATGTCTCGCTGTCGAAGGCTGAGCGCTGAGGCATTGCTGGACTTTGGACCTGGTATTGCAATGATTCCTTTGGAGTCATTAGATATAGCTAGCGTCTAAGCTAGGTGGGGGATGGTGGGATGAAAACGGGGAATATATTGAGGTTTAATCGAAAGATAGGTTTCAGGCGGAGATGGTTGAAGGGATCTGGACATATGGGGATGGTAAAAGTTGGGAATGACGACCAAAATATCAACAAAAGTATAAGATGTGAGGATCAAAATCAACCACCCTCGTAAACTCTACTGCACTTGGGTGATCAAGGTAGTGATAATCGATGACACTGGAATAAATTCCGGGCTGCATCTGTGCAGCATCATAGAGTGGAAGCGCCGCTGCGGAAGTGGAAGTTGTCAAAGTGGCAAAGTCGATCCTGAGGTCTTGACTCTTGAGCGGTGGTAAGGGCTTGCCTTCAACGAGCGCTGGAGAATAAGCGCTAAGCTAACAATAGCAGCATAGCTGCCTCCTCCCTCATATACTGCTACATACCCCCGTCAACGCCCAAGTTTATCGTCTGCCGCCACGGTCGCTTGACTCGCTGCTGGTTTTATCTCTCTGGTTTCTATTTGACTCCGCGACTTGTGCGCAGCTCCGTCTACCTCAAATCGTCATCATCGTCATGCCGAAAGGTTACTTTCGCATATTCATCTCCTGGCTAAGCCACATTTTCAGGGAGACCACATTTCGGTCATACAAGACTGTTCTTGCTGTCTTACGACTGTTCCGACTCTGTGAAGTCAGTAGTGGAAAAGAGAGAAGTTTGAGAGTGCACGGCCTTGCGCTGAGCTCTGAGCCAACTGTCGACCAAGCCAAGTTGCCGGCGTCTGTGACCCTCGCAGTACCTCTACAAAGCGAAAGGTTACAACCTGAAATAGGCGTTCAGCCTCCCCAGAATATCATCGCATCATTGACAACAAGCTCTATACCCGTGCCAAGCATCTCCATGCCACCACAGCCTACGGCTCCAGGACAGTCCCTTAATATCAGCCTCATTCCTATTATACCCGCAGAGATCAATCGATATGGTAGGAAGATACCCGTGTACGCAAGTCACATTTGTCGCTTGCCGTCGTTCTAATACGCGTCCACAGTAGTGACAGGTACGTAGTGTTCGAGATCAAGAAAGGTCATTTGGGTTATTCAGAGTAAGCGTGCTGGTTAGAAAGCGAGTATTAGACTAAGAAGGGATGATAGGAAGCCCACTCTGGAAACAGAATGGCAGCCATTCACACACCCAGAAGGCGCTTTGTTTTTTTATCACGCTAGTAAAGTGCGTATACGTTCGCACCTATATGGCATTGATGACACCACCTACCAGAGGGTATTCACTGATGTCAACGTTCGAGATTCTCAAACAGCCGCCAAAGTTCACAGGGCTGCTGAGAAGGCGTACCAAGATGCGCACGATGCGGGCGTAGACTTACCTGAGTTGGTGGAACTAGGGTTGGAGCTCATTGACGATGGGAGGTTTGGTTACTACTTTGCCGATCACGATCAACATGTCATTTTTTGGTTTGAAGACCACAAATCTTGGCCCCTGATGAATAACGTGCGAGGCGTAGAGCACGAAAGTCACATCAGTTAGTGCTTTTTCCTGTCACACTTCCCGTTTAAATTTCTATCGTTGCGTTGGCACCCAGGGTATGCGATAGAGTCACAATACTGGTTCGTACGAACTCAGAAGTACGCCTGTTGATCCCCTTGTAAATTAAATCCGCTGACGCTTTTAAAGTCCTTTCTCTCCTCCCATGATTCATGTATCATGATATTGATAGGAGGCACGTTGAACTATTTCCAAACAATCGTTTTCTTCCGAAAAATGATGTCGCGAGACTTAAACAAGTTGTCATGTATGCTCAAGCAGGTGAGCAGAAGCTAGTAATTACTTTGTGCAGTACCAGATTTCAAATATTAGAGAACATCACTTCCGACACATTCCTGGCACCTTTTGCTCAGGACGAAATTGCGAATATGCTCACCCTTATGGATCCGCTTATGAGTGAATCATTCCCTGATGGATGAGGTCGCCGTTGACCCCCTTTCCAGGCAGTATGGATGAGGAGCATGAGCACTCCGTATGGATCGTTGGTAAGTTTATCGGCGCCGAAGGCCAGTCAATTGTTTCTTATACGATCGTTATTTTTCAGCCCGGTTTATGAGACTATTCTGTGAGCGCAGGCTAGTAGTGAGCATATCCCCGTTTTCCTGATTAAATTTCTAGGCAATTCCAAGTTTGTAAATTTCTGTGGACAACCAGGCGCCCGACTTGACGTCGACCAACCGTTGTACGGAGATCCTAATACCCACCCTAAACACTTCATTCTTCGTGTCATGAACTTCATTCTGTTTGGATCCCCTGGTGCTCATAGCGAGGCTCTTCACAGGATATGGGTCGATGAAAGTATCGTTCAGCCACGATGGAAAAATTTTATCGATAGGCTCAATGCTGAATGGAATGGATTCACAATCTTCGTGGGTGGTGCTTTTTTTTGGTGTTGCCAATGCAATCAATATCTAGCCCAGTCAACTGTGATGCTTGCTGTTGATATCAGCTTTCTCGCGGTCCCATCTGTGCAAGGTCAAACGGCAGCGATCCTTGTAGCGTATCTGTCTACCATCTGTGCCATGGGCTCCTTGGTGATTTCCCTCGTCTTGGCTGGTCAAGTTAACGACACCCGGCGAAACAATGCTGAAGGAGTGGTAAGTTAGTTACTTCTCTTTGATTGTCCTATATTCCTTACGTCCACCAGGCCCAGTTCATGACACAAATGACTCAGTCTATGCTCGGTCTCGAGAGCCTCGCCCTCATGCTCAGTCTCCCATTTTCCCTGCTGATTTGGGGGTGCGTTCTAGCTTAAATGGCATGGGGCGACCACTCAATTTTTTTGGTTGTTGTCAGGATGATATTCTTCGGCGCAGCATTGTCCACCATAATTTTCCACACCTCTGATACAGTCACCATCTCGATTTCATCTCCGATTTGGGCTGCCGTGGTTATCCTGGCTATATGGCCCGTATTGGCTGCCAATGATATTCACCTGAGCCACCTGAGGACATGGGCATTGAAGAGAGTGGAAAATTACTCGCCTGCCTAATTTATGTAGTTCGTGATCGCCGGACTTTTGTTTGTAGTCAGTGCGTTGTAGTTGAAACATCTGGTGTTCTGTGTTTCATTTATTGCTACCCGTATCATCTTGGATATTATTATTTTGGGACGGGAGTAAGCGGACCGGGTTTGCACTGCAGAAAACCGTGGGTGCGAGTGACGTTCGCAACTCTCTCGTGTCAGCTTGCCCGTCAGTCATCGAAATCTCGAATCCTCCCTCGGTCACCGGATTGAAATGCTCTCTGGCCCCATTGTCTTGTACTAATCAGTCACAAACTCATCATTCTTGCTTTCAATACCTTGGTAAGACACGTGTAACTTTAAGTGTAAACTGCAAGGCCTGAGCTGGCTCGGAATATACCAGTAGCCGGTAAACGTCTACTACCTGAGAAGGTATTTCCAGACGTTCCGGCACAACCGGGCACTGCCTTTCTAGAAAGTCTTGTCTCGAGCAGACGTTCTGGGAGCAGTGTGTGGCTGACTTCCCAAAATGTCTAGTCGAGACAAAGTACAAAGTGCTAACCGGAACCCGCCACATAATATGTAGGATAGTTTGTGGGCGTCGCGGGTCTCAGGAGATAAGTATATCAATCCAGTGTATGGAAACGCGCTCAATCATGATGCGATAGGACCCAGGGAACTATGTGGTCGGTTGTGGATCTACATAGATCGATAAGTACAAATGAATCGAGACTGCTGCAGCGGGCGCAAGTTCGCTTAATAACCGAATAATGTATCTAATTGGACAGCGACTATGCTGCCGGTGCTCCAGTCTGATCGCTGCAGGGTCGCTTTCTCAGTGGTACGATTTTCGTTTACATTATCTAATTATACAAGCGCTGCACAAGCAGGGGGGTTTGGTCGTCTTTGGCTGTTCGCTTCGGGTAACTACCGGGATTGGTTGCGAAGATAACGTACTTAACTTTAAATCTGTGTATCGTACAGCTTGCTGTCAGAAAGGTCGGATGTGAGGAGGGGCTTGGCCGGTATAAACGAGAGGGCCATCTCTGTGTGGCTCTGAAAGTGTGAGAGGAAAAAACATATGATGCAACCTGGTGTCTGAGGGTCACGGAGGCGGAGCGCTAGCCTGACAGAGAATTGAGAAGCATCCGAAAAGGATGGGTATGGAATTCGAGATGCGAGCTCGTTATCAGAGCGAACAGCGCGAGGGACTGAGATAGATGCTGGTCGAAAGTGTGTACCAGGGAGCCTGAGAAAAGGAAATTATATTCATAATCTGTGACCGACAAGTCTTACATGTATACTTCACAAAAACATCGAGGAATTTGCTCGTAGTAAGTAGACGAGGGATGAAATCTGATATGCTGTTCGGTTGGGAGAAAGTCGTCCAAGGCACGCGATGAGCTGTCTGCTGAATTGAGGTATCTTTGTCGTGATGGAGTTCTGACTACATGTAGGTGACTTGGACTCCCTTGGTTACCTGCAGCGAATAGGGGCTGCACGTACGTGACATCGCATGTTTCATTTTACATTCTCTACCTCTGAGACATGAACGTTTGAACCCCAGGGCCTAATGAGCTGGCATACGATGTGTAGCAGCTAGCTAACCAGTTTAAATCTTGTATATCACTTAGGAGGTCTGACATCCGATATCGGATTCCGAACACGTAGTACGTGCCACGTTGCATTCCTGGAGACGTGGCTGGATGAGGTTAAGAATAGAGATCGATAGGAAGGTTGCATTCATGAAGATATGTATGAGGTTAGTCAGACGCGGGAGTGAGTAGTGACCTTGAAAAAGGAATGGTTAGCTACGGACTTTCCTGCGCGATTACCTAAGGGGCGCAAAGACAATGACAGAGAAGTCACTGGAGGACATATTTATTTCATGCTTTCAAGTATCGTTTCAAGCTGAAGGCTGCTTTCGTTGAAGGACATCGCCTCGGATTAATGTAGGGACCGAAGCGAAGTACAAATAGGTATTGGGGTGACCGGGGTCATTTCCATGATTTCATCACTTCGCATGGCAATAAAAAGTAGAAATGCAATTGTCGTACCATGCTGGATCCAGGTCTCTTAACATCCATTGAGAGCAGCTTATTTAACTCCTTGCCATCCAAATAACCTCAAGGTTGCCATCCGACATCCAGCTCGTCGTGATTTTACCTCTCACGAGCTAGTTGACACGCCCCTCACGGTGAGTACCCGACATCCTTATCCTTGCTCGGTTTTCCTTCGCTTCGTTCCAAATCACGAACTGACCTTTTTTTCTTTTAAAGGCCTCTTCTGGCGCGTTAACCTCTCTTTCCGACCTACCCTTCCATCCATTTCTTTTCTCTTGGGCAGGCGACCAGAATGCGGTCCATTCTCCACCCTCTGGCTGGACGTGCCGTCTCTGCCCCAATTGAAACAATCGTCTTCTTCGCTATCATAGGAACTCTCGCATATTTCCAGGTCCTTTCCGCAATCAAGCATTCCTCATTCTTCGCCCCATCAGTTCCTTCTCCTCCCCGTCCCGCCCATGCTCTCCTTCGCGACGCCCAATGGGTAGGTGTCGACGAAGAGTGGTATACGAAGCGTGTTCAAACCGCAGACTCCCGTCCGCTCGAATTGCAACAGTTAATATTCTCATTAGATCCTGCACAGACTTCGGCCGCAGTCAGTGTCACTCATCTTTTCTGGTCCGTCATACTGATGCCCTTTTCTTAACAGGTCAATGGGGACTCCGCTCATGTAGACCTCGTATCTTTATCACAATCTATTGATAATATCACGCACCATATTACCCACGAGCTCTCCACATCATCCGGCGATACCTACACCTCACTATGTTATTATCCAGCCACCGGCGAATCTTTGTTACCCGCATGTTTCACAACGGCAGCTCTCCAATCCTCTCGATCGAAAACAGTTACGCTCTCATTTGCCGCAGGCTCCCGTGATTCATTTGTGGAAGCCTTGAACCACTACGTAACCCTTAGCTCCGATGACCTAGGAGTCAAATACCAGATTGAGGCCCGCGACGCGGAGACCATCGGAGAGATGAAGGGCGGTAAATGGATGGCATACGCCGCACGTGCTCTGATTGTTCGGTTCTGGGAACTTACTAAGGTCAGTTAGTCCAAGGCTATTATGCGTCACCTAATACTCACCCTGCGGTGCAGAAAGCAGACTCGCTTGACATTCTTCTCGTTCTCGTCGGCTACATCCTCATGCACGCGTCTTTTATTCGCTTGTTCTTCTCAGCCCGTGCATTAGGCTCCAATTTGAAGCTCAGCATCTCCATTTTGTTATCATCAATCCTCGCGTTTATGCTCGCCCTCCCGATCTCGCACTACCTTGAGATTCCTCTCGACCCCATCAGCCTCACCGAAGCACTCCCCTTCCTTGTGTGCACGGTTGGTTTTGATAAGCCATTGCGTCTCGCAGCTGCAGTGTTCAACCACCCTCATATGCTGTCCCCTGTCAAGGAGGGCAGACTGCGCGGGCAAATGAAACCTGCCGGTGAGGTAGTCTTGGAGGCCATCGAAAATAGCGGCAATGCCATCTTGCGCGACTACGCACTCGAGATTGCAGTCCTGACTATGGGGGCGAAAAGCAAAGTTGGTGGTCTGAAGGAGTTCTGTGCCTTGGCAGCCCTCTCCCTTGCCTTGGATTGCGTTCTATTTGGTACCTTCTATGCTGCCATATTATCAGTTATGATCGAGGTGAGTAGTCAAGTGACTTTCCTTTTGTTTGGAACTTGGGTTAGGGTCACGATGACGCCGGCTATTACTTTAATTGTTCTTCAGCACCATGCTCATGGCTGATTTGTTCTTTTGTTTAGGTCCGGAGGATCAAAGCTGCTCGTGACATTACCAGGTCCCGGAATTCAAATAGTGCTGCTGAGGGGAAACCAAGCGCCCTCATCCGTTCACCATCGCACGTGCAGGACACAAGCCTCACCCGTCAGCTATCAGAGTCATTGTTAGGAGTGAAGGGTTCCATGCTCAGACAGAAGAACAGCCCACCACCAGAAACCAAGGAAGAAAGCCCTCTCGCGCGCTTGAAGCTTCTTCTCGTGCGTAACTGTTTCATTTATCTTTCTCTACCAAATCACTAATGTTTCTATGCAATAGATTGCATCGTTCCTCACGCTACACATTTTGAACTTCGCAACTACCCTCACCCCCGCGACCATCTCAAGATACCAGACTCAATCGTTGGTCGACGCTGCAGTAACCGAGCAATCAGTTTCACGCAGAATCGACATTACGTCCCCAGCCATCGCCAGCGTGCTTGCCAACCTTGCCGCTATTGACCAGACAATTGAGGCAGAAAGCAACCTGTCTTTACCTGCTGATCTCCTTGTGAAGATTTCCCCGCCCCTGTATATCCGCGTCACACCACCTGGCCCAGTTCGTCCCCGTGCACTCTTCAGATCGACAGAGATGGTTGAGAACTTCATGACTGGCTGGACAGCACTCGTCGGTGATCCTGTTTTGTCAAAGTGGATTGTGCTTGTGCTAGCTGTCAGCGTCGCACTCAACGGCTACTTGTTGAAGGGCATTGCTGAGGGTACCATGCGTGCACTGCAGCCCAACAATGTGCGGTTCAAGTCGGTCGTTGCTGAGAAACGTGAGAAGCAGGAGGAGAAGGAGACTGTGAGTCAGGCTGCTAGTGGGCGGAGGCGGTCGTCCTTCGTGGTTGGTGACTCGTCACCGCCTTCACCGACGGAACTAGAAAAGCCTATTGTCCGTCCTTTGGCTATCCGTCCTATGCGCGTTGTTGCACCTATTGCGATCCCCGCTGCCAATGCGGGTGCCGTATCTGCACAGATGCTGGAGATGAAGCTCCGTGCACAAGCCGCACCAGTACCGAAAGAGCCTCAGGCAATCCAGTTCCCTGTTCGCTCGTTGGAGCAGTGCATTGACATTTTCGAGAACGGTCCACGTCCTGCGGCAGCTGCTCTTGCGACTCTCAACGACGAGGAGATTATTTTGCTTGCGCAGAACGGGAAGATTCCAGCGTATGCATTGGAGAAAGTGCTTGGTGATCTAGAACGTGCTGTGGCCATTCGTCGCGCGTTGATCTGTAAGTGCTCATCGTTGTGTCATACATATAGATGTTGATATGTTGCGTAGCCCGTGCAACCCCCACTCAAACCCTTGAGTACTCTGACATTCCCATGCACAACTATGACTACTCTCGCGTCTTTGGCGCATGCTGTGAGAACGTCGTCGGCTATATCCCCATCCCTCTCGGTATTGCAGGTCCTTTGAACATTGATGGCGAACTCGTCCACATCCCCATGGCCACCGCTGAGGGTACACTTGTTGCATCCACTTCCCGTGGTTGCAAGGCTCTTAATGCAGGTGGAGGTGTTATAACTGTCCTTACCAACGATGGCATGACTCGCGGACCTGCCATTGACTTTCCTTCGATTGTCATGGCTGCGGAGGCCAAAGCATGGGTTGATTCAGAGGAAGGCTTTGAGATCATCCGCGAGGCATTTGAATCAACGTCCCGGTTTGCAAAGCTTCAGCGTCTGAAGACTGCCATGGCTGGTCGCACGCTTTTCATCCGGTTCGCTACGCGTACTGGTGATGCGATGGGTATGAACATGATTTCCAAGGGCACGGAGAAGGCGCTTGAGGTTGTGCAGAAGCATTTCCCAGAGATGATCACACTTGCGCTGTCAGGCAACTATTGCACGGACAAGAAGCCTGCTGCTATCAACTGGATCGAGGGACGCGGGAAGAGTGTTGTGGCTGAGGCTGTTATCCCTGGCAGAGTTGTCAAGAGCGTGTTGAAGACTACGGTCGAGGCGCTTTGCAACCTCAACACGAAGAAGAACCTGGTTGGAAGTGCTATGGCAGGCTCGATAGGTGGATTCAATGCCCATGCCGCCAATATCCTTACCGCCGTATTCTTGGCCACTGGTCAAGATCCTGCGCAGAATGTGGAGAGTTCGAATTGTATGACCCTCATGGAGCCGTAAGTCGCGTTGATCACGTCTTATGATGTTTGATGCTCATGACTGTTTGTAGGACTAACGACGGTGAAGATCTTCTTATGACTGTATCTATGCCCTGCATTGAGGTCGGTACTGTTGGCGGAGGGACTGTTCTTGGTCCCCAGGGCTCCGTCCTCGAGATGTTGGGCATCAGGGGCGCCCACCACACTGCTCCTGGCCAAAATGCTCAGCGCCTCGCCTGCATTATCGCTGCCTCTGTGATGGCAGGCGAGCTTTCACTACTGAGTGCTCTTGCCGCTGGCCATCTCGTACGTGCACATCTTGTACACAACCGTTCTCAGGCCAACACACCGACATCGTCGCGGCCCGTTACCCCCGGCCTCATCGCCAGCGACATTATCTGGGAGCAGAAGACGGCTGAGAAAAGTCGAGGTGCGGCACTCGCTGAACCTGAGCCTGTCCTATCGCATTCATTATCGACGACATCGCTGCCTCCGTACACAGCAAATCCTGCACCAGATACCAAGCAGGATTAAGATGACTTGCTGAGGAATTAATGCTGCGACTTTGACATTCATTTTTTAATTCCTTGGTTATTACATTTGACTCGATCATCCAAGTATCTATTTTTCTTTTCTTTTGCTCAAGCATCTAGACGAATAAATAGTATCCTTGACATTGTATATTTCTAGCTAGTTTCATTACATTACACTACGTAGCGAAGGTCGATTTGATGTATGTAGTACGCAAAACACATACCTGCTGTCTGCATTACTAAAGTATGGGGGTCAGAATTGCATTCGTCGAAGGCCTGGTTCTCAAAAACTTCTCAATCCGAGGCTCCCGGGCGCCATGGAGGTCGTCTTATTGTGCGTTCCCAATCAATGCCTTACCCGATTCTGCCACGGAGATCAGGCTTAGACCATACAAGCCGACAATTCATTTGCGGAAATCTACGATTTGACCGTTCCCGAGGACGATCACTCGAGGTAAATTAATAGGAATAGACGCTTCCCAGTCGCCTCCCAGTGCGAAACATGCAAGTAAGTACATAAACTTATAAATTATACCCCATGTGACTCAGAAGTCAGATTCACACTTCACAGCCCCCATGACATAAATATGCTCAAGAGTTGGATCCGAGTGTATTCTTTCAACGATGGCCTCTCTTGGATTTCGTCGAGGGGTCCGGTCGCTCTCGTCAACTTTCGAGGCTGTCGTCGCGTCACGGTCAACGCGTCGCACCCTGATGACATCCTCCTCCATCGAAGGACCTTCCGAGTGCCCGCTCGATCTTCGAACGCTCACAGACTTCTTCAGGGAAGATATACTCGCGAAACATGCTTACCGTCCCGCCCTAATTTGCAGGCAAGAACGCCCCCATGCTCATGGCGGGCCGCCTTCACGCAACCTCGGAGTGACGAGCCACCTCGCATGGGATTTTGATGAATTTGACAGGCATATACGGGCGCTTGCGCGGGGGTTGATTGCGTTAGGTGTTAGGAAGGGCGATCGCGTTGCAGTGCTCATGGGGAATAATAGGTATGTAATGTGTTGATGCTAACACGTGGTGTAACCCTGATGCAGGGCGCTTCGTGTGTGAAGCTCGTATGCATCCCTTCAGTGGGCGTGTGCGAGTATAGGTGCTATCCTTGTTACTTTGAACCCTGCCTACAGGCTGAATGAACTAGTGAGTTGGTTCTATGTTGAATTGAGACTCTCAAACCGTGGTCTTGCAGGTGAGCACACTTAATCTTGTTGGCGTCACCCACCTCTTCGCTGTACCCCGCCTCCGAACTTCGCGGTACATCCGCATGCTCTCTGATGCGTTTCCTGAGCTGCGCGACTCAAGTCCTGGCAATATTAAAGTGTCTGCGCTTCCTTCGTTGAAGAACTTGGTCTTGGTCGATAATATCCACGACGTTGCGGAGCTGCAACGAGAGACGGGCGATGTGAAGAGTATGGTTGATTGGAGAGAAATTATGATATGGCAGGAAGGTGCATTGGAACAACGTCTTGTCGAAGAGTCGACCCGGTCGCAGCGAAGTGATGATGTCATTAGTCTGCAGTTCACTAGGTGCGTCTTCTTGTAGATGAACTCTTGTTTTCTCATTTAGATAATGTACAGCGGGACCACTGGTGCTCCCAAGGCCGTCTCAGTAAAACCCTTCCACTATCCTCATGATTGTACATTCCTGAATATGATCTCAGCTAACCCATACAAACCTACTGAATAATGCTCTCTCCGTTGGCGACTGCATGCGACTGACCCCAGATGATATCCTCTGTATGTTAGCCTGTTACTCCTGCGTTGCACAGTGTTGATGTCTTTCGTCAAGGCAATGTGCCCCCTCTGTTCCATTGCTTTGATGAGTATACAATTTCCGTGTTCCACATGTGATCGTTCTTACCCTGGATTGTTGCACGCCTAGTCCTCGGTAACCTTGCTGCATGGTCGCATGGATCCTGCATTGTATATGCTTCAGAGACGTATGACCCCAAGGCTATCGTGGACGCCGTTGTGCAGGAGAAATGTACGGCTCTGCACGGGGTCCCCACGCATTTCTTGGGTGTTTTAGAAGAAGTGCAAAAGCGGCAAGAGGCGGGAGAGAAACTAGACTTCAGTCGCCTACGGTAGGTTGACCAAGCCTTACCTTGTCATGCATTATCACTTATGGCATGAAATGCAGGACTGGGATTGCAGCAGGCTCGCCGATACCCATCGACCTCATGCGGGAGCTGATCAAGAAGTTGAACCTTGTAGATTTGTCTATCGCGTATGGGATGAGTGTGTTCTTGTTTCTTTCTCCTGTAATTTCGTTTGTTGACGCTTAGACAGCGGAAACAAGGCTAGTCTCTCCAAGCAGTGGATTACAGCCGCTAATTTAGGTTTTAGCCCCGTGTCTTTTCAAACTACTCCAGCGGATTCAATCATCAAGCGCGTCGAAACGGTTGGTAGACCAGTACCGCACGTGAAGGCTAAGATCATCGACGGCGATGGAAATGTTGTCCCCATCGGCAAGCCGGGCGAGCTGTGTGTCTCAGGCTATCTTGTGCAGAAAGGGTTAGTTTGGTCTACTCTGATAGTCTTTCAATTGATATTCGCCCAGGTATTGGGAGAACGAGGAACAAACGAAGAAGGTCATGAGAACGGATCCGAATGATCCGTCCAGAGTATGGATGCATACGGGTGACGAGGGGATCATGGACGAGGAAGGATATCTGAGGAGTGAGTCTCTTACGATGCGGTTTTGATAAATCGTCTTATGCCATGCAGTTGTTGGCAGGATCAAGGTTAGTGCGCGCTTCTACATGGGGAGTATGATGTACATTAAACCGCATCACAGGACATTATTATTCGTGGCGGAGAGGTGACATATTCTTTCCTGCGCAGCACCATAGCCTAACTTAGCTCACAGAACTTATTCCCGGTGCAAATTGAGAACGCGCTGACTGCGCATCCCTCCATCAGGGAGGCTGCAGCTGTCTCTGTGCCTGACGCAAAGTATGGAGAGGTCGTGGGGGCATTTGTTGTCCGAGAACCCAATACCCACATGTCAAGAGAAGACGTCCGTCGGGCCGTCTCAGATGCTATGAATCCCCAGGTGAGTTCCGGAGTCATGGCTATCGGCCGAGACCAATGCGCTCCCAGAATGCTCCAGCGTGGGTATGGTTCATCGGGGAAGATGGCACTCTGGGAGAACTCCCAAAGACCGCTAGTGGAAAGGTTATGAAACATGTTCTCCGCAAGTTGAGCGCAGAGCTCGCGCAGAATGGGGTTGGGAGAGTTGGTGGAATATGATTTATCATGATATCATACACGTTTTGAAATACCCAAGGCACATGGAACAACAGGGGTTAGCCTTATCCTTGTAATGATCGTGGGAACTTGCGCAGAAACCGAAAGTCGAAAAATGAGAAATTAAAGTCGTTTGACGTTTTGTTCTTCCAAATAACATGGCAGTCACAAAACGCGTCCGCATCTACACCGAAGAGGATGTCGCAAACCACAAGTCCGCCAATAGCTGTTGGGTAGCTTACCGTGGCAAGGTCTACGATGTCACCGCATTCATGCCTGATCACCCAGGAGGGGACGACCTCATCATGGACCACGCTGGTACGGACGTAGAAAGCATCATGAAGGATGGGGACTCTCATGATCACTCCGACTCTGCGTACGACATGCTGGAGGAATACATGATTGGACGTCTGGGAACGGAGGCAACTGTTGTTAGTGAGGGTGTGTAGCTCAGTTTCGCATTGCCAGAAAGCACATTCATCTAGGATTTACTCTGCAGACTGGGAAGCCTCGGATGACTTCCACCCCGAAGACACTGATTCTGCGGAAGATTTTGAAAAGACGCAATTCTTGGACCTCCGCACACCCTTGTTGCAGCAAATGTGGCATGCCAACTTCAGGTGTGATGGGACGTCCTCACCCTCAGGAGTTTGCTGACTGTTTCTATATAGCAAGTCCTATTATCTGAAACAAGTCCATCAACCACGGCATTTGCAGCACTCTGCTCGTCTTTTTGCGTACGATATCTTTGAGGTGCTCAGCATGCCCGGACATCTATTTTCTCGTTTAATTTGATTATGCAGGTGTGCACGCGTACCGTATGGTATGTAGTGCCGTTGGTATGGCTACCAATCGCCGGGAATCTGTTCCTTCGGTCCATGCTCCAGTTCAACGGCCCCATACCCACATTCATTTCCGATCCCCTGCTACCACTATCGCTCTTATCAACCGTCACACTTGACGCCTTCGTCAAAGCTCTTCCCTGCTTTTTCCTGGGCAACTTCATATGGACAATTCTGGAATACGCATTGCATCGTTTCCTGTTCCACATCGACGAGCTGCTCCCCGACCACTATGCGTTCTTGACACTTCACTTTTTACTCCATGGTATTCACCATTACATGCCTATGGATAGGTACGAAATTTTGTAGGAGACGGCAAAGTGATTGCTTATTCCTCTTAGGCTCAGGCTCGTCATGCCACCAGTGATGTTTGGGATTCTCCAAGCCCCCTTCACCCGTCTCGCATATATCCTGTTCCCAACTGCAGTCGCTAACGGTATTATTGCTGGCGCATTCACGTTCTGTAAGTAACTGTGCAGGACCCTAAAGCTTGACCTGATCATGATCATCCTTCATAGATGTCCTTTACGATTGTATGCATTATGCGTAAGTATGACTGGTTCTTGTTGATTCGTTATATTGATCAGCCTTCAGACTTCACCACACGAAACTACCTGCATACCTGCGGCACATGAAGAAATACCACCTTGCGCACCACTACAAGAACTTTGAGCTTGGTTTCGGCGTCACAAGCAAGATCTGGGATTACGTCTTTAAAACCGTTCTCCCTGTATAAGTCTTCTTTTTGGAGTTCATCCTAGAGGATGATTGTGACTTTGTCTGTCTGGTTGGGCGCCCCTTGTTTGACGATTATTTGGTATCTCAGTAGATTTACTTACACTTCACGGACATTTTAATGCTTATCGCTCACGGATTAATGTTTTCAATTCTTGCCTCTACTTGGTGATCTGCTGCGCTATGGGCCAACTGATTGTCTTACAGCTGTAGGAGCTAGTTCGGTAACCATCGAAAACCGAAGTTGACATAGATTTGGCCAACTTGCAAGATGGATGTTGGTATGAGAGATTTACTACTCCATATGCAAAGACATTGAACATTTGTGACCAGTAAACATGTGACTTGGATGATGGAGCGACTACGATGCCACTGGCTTAATTCCGAACTGCTGGGCTTTGGAGAGTATGAAAGCACGGCGTGCATCCTTGTCAGTGAAGGTAATATAAGCTTCAGTACTTGGCAGATCAGTTGCAAATACCCGCAGTGCCATGACACTCTCTACCATTGACATGCTTCCATCATCCAAGTCCCGCTCCAGAATCCCCATAGCACGCGACGTCTCGTCCTCACGGTGCTCATGAGCGCCAAACCGCTCCTCTATGACATCAGCCAAGCGATCGATGGAGTGTTGGAGGCCCAGTAGTGCAAGAGTGAAAATCTTTCTTCTTCTAGCGGAGCCTGATATGTTCCACCCAGAGGCTGACGTTGACATGGTGGATAGAGCCGACTGTGAATAGAAAGATGATGACTGTGAGTGAACATTGGGTTGACAGATATTCAATGAAGGCCGTCGCCTCTGCATCATCATCCTCTTCTGGTTCGGATTCTTCTTCTGGTTCAGATTCCTCTTCCTCTTCTTCTTGAACCATCTCAAGAATGTGAAGATAAGCTAACTGAAGTATTTTAACTACCTCGGCAACGCAAGCCAAGATAAGCTTGCGACGTTCCCAATAAGATTGAGAGGATGTGTCTGAGGACATTGTATAGTTAGGAAAGAGAGTTGAATCTCTGCCTCAGGTTCGTATCATGCTGATACTTACAAGTTGACCAAATACACGTCAACTTCGGTTTTCGATGGGACCGAACTAGCACTTATTAGCATAACGAGGCTTGTTGATGTGCGGTCCGTGCTTTGACAAAGGTCATGCCCGCTCGTATTACGTAAGACCTGTCTGACCTAATGGCTTACTAACCGTTGAAAAGAATTTTTGCCATCCAGAATCCTTTCGAATTCTTAATTCCGGTCTACCACGCATAATGAGGAGCAACGGCTTTCGCCTTTTTCCACGTCTCTTCCATTATTTTCACAATCTCGTCCGGAAGTGGCCCTCCCTCACTAAGAGACAGAGATGAAAACCGTCAGTGGATGACGTCTACTAGGCAAAAGGACGCACCACTGCACAATGTTATCCTCTATTTGCTTGGGTGTTGCTGCACCGAGAATAACGGCATCTCCAGGTTGGAGGGCGCTGTGGTGCTGCAGCCATCTTTGAGCTGCTTCAGGCATGCTAATATTATGTACGTCCTGCATTGGAATAGGTTGGATTCAAGTTTGGTTCAAGAAGCAGCTCCGTTGCGTACCAGGAGTTCCTTCAATTCACGCAAAGTTGGCAGCAGTGGCATATATTGTTCATGCAGCGAGGATGCCATGTGAGACACAGAAGGATCCCAACGACTTCCCTTGGCGTTCTTCATGTTCTCTTCGTCGAGGATTCTTCCTACTAGAAGGCCGCCTCTGTAAAAGCAGGTGTAAACTATCTAACAGATAGCAAACATAGCCTACGAAACGCACGCCAGTGGCCCATACGCATAAAACTTGATCCCAAAATGACTCAGGCAAGGAATGAGTCTGTATGGTCTCAGGATCAGGATAAACCAGCTCATCGAACGGAAAGGATCGTACTCCACTTCAACGCTCCGCTTTACTGCGTTATACCCCCCTTGATATACTGAAGGCCTGACCCAGTCGTTGTGTTTCACGATACCCATAATTTCAGCGACCTGCGTGGATGGACGAATGAATATCTGAGCGAGTGTGCAAACCACTACAAACCTCCCAGGAGTTGTAGTTGCTCAAGCCAAATTCTTCGCTGAAATATTGTGAGGGGAGTGGACGATACAGAAAGAGAAACGCTTACAAATATCCTTCGTTATACAAGTCATTGATCGCCCGTAAGGTATCCTCAATGGGAACGCTTCGGTCAGGTGCATGCAAGTAGAAAGTGTGTACCTGGGGCATGCGGAGCGCTTTCAAAGACAATATCAAAGACGCTCTAAGATTCGTAGGCAATAAATCGCCAGGCGTGAAAGACAAGGCTCTATTGCAAAGGTTCGTCAGTTCTGAATGCAAGTTGTGCAGATGTGCAGACTCGGACTTGGTATCGATATGACATCTTTCCCTGAGATCAATTTGACCAATGAACTTCCGTTATCATTAATGACATTACTGAGAGTATGTAGCACTTTGCACGAAGACTCACCTCCTCAGAAGTTCCTCCACCATACAGACGAGCTGTATCGATTGTGTTGTATCCGTGACGGACATAGACATCGATGGCTTCTTTGGCCTGTTCAACTGAATGAATACGTGCTCCATTCGAGCGAGGTCCTGGGAGACCAAAGGAGCCTGCACCCTAGAAGTCAATATAATAGATGATCAGCAGCGACATTGTGCAAAGTTACGAAGAGAACGCCATACAAATATAAGATTGATTCGGGATGACATATTATTAATATTGTGATAACACTTAGTACGAATGAGTCGGGAACTTCAATATTTGTTCGATGTTCAAGTCCTATTCTATAATTTATCGGAACCCCGTTCGACTCCATCATGGTCATTAATGAGTCAACTGCACGGTCTTCGGGCGTCGCGTTGGCATCATCCGACTGCCTTTCCGTGCCCGACGGAGGCTTTTGATTCCGCACAAAAGTTGTTCTTGCGCAACTGGATGACGAAATCGAGTCGAGGATACGTCGCCCCAAGAATATCACCTCCTGCTACTGCGCCCATATAGTGGAGCATTATTATGCTGATTGCAAAAGGACGATAAGGACTTGTTACTCATCACGCAAGCTTACATAATATGTTCACCATTCATTATGATTCCATTCCTACTTACTAGTACTGTCATATTGTTACATACACTCGTTATAGGTCAGCTAGCAGTCTCTAGGCTTAGTCTCCCGACTCACGAGATTGAGTACTTACATGCGCTCGTTATAGACTCGTTTCAACCCTTCTTTTCGTCCATCGCAGCCGATTCGCAGGTACTCCTTTCAAAAGTTAGTACAGAATGATCTCATCTGTGTAGCTGGGTGGCCTTTAGATTTTATCAGGAGCGCCTAGTGCCGCAGCTTCGTAATCTCTCAAGCTTGTCTGGAGTGATCTGTTTATACATGGAAGCTGCCTCCCAGGCGATCATGATGTTGCTGTGTAGCGAACACGAGATGGAGAAAACACCTCAGGTGACCCTCCTGCCTGGCCGGTCCGATCCGTGTTTACAGCACCGCGAAACTTCGAGAGGACATGAGCCATATCTCCCAGGCAGTTTCCGACTATTTATTCTCGCCATAGTGTTGTAAGTGGTCCGTTGTCGTTATTATACCAACTCTCTGTACCTTCTTCCAAGGAAAAATCACGGTGACCATGAACGCTGTCTACTATGAGGCTGTAAGTTGTGTGTATCATGATAAATCCTCCCTTATATCTTTGAGATCAGCCGCGGAAATTTGATACGCGATCTGTACCCATCCCTACCATAAACGAAGATGAGCTCTTGATCAAAGGTGCGTACCATCCTTGCAACTCGCTAACGGTGGTTTTGATGCTGTCCCAGTCACATGTTGCGGTAAGCACCTTGCGTTCATCGATGCTCCACGCATGAATCGGACTCTGCGCAGGGATATGCGGGACCGACGGGCACGTCCATGAGGGTGAATTCATCGCAAAGTTTCCTGTGAGTTCTTGCAAATGTCGTGTGAAGTACGTCTCGAGATTGATTTTCGGAGGGCAGTTAGTCCCAGGGCACGAAGTGGTTGGCACAGTTGCCAAAGTCGGCCGTAACGTCACTGGGTTTGCTGAAGGTGACCGGTGTGTCGCTGATCCAGGGGTTACTGTAAATCCGTTCTTGGCATTTTCTTGACGCAGCTCAAATATTTATAGTGCGAGAATTGTTTTTATTGTAGACGAGGGCAATCATTGCTGTGCGAGGACTTTAATGGACGAGGGGTTACAATGGCTGGAGGATTTGCTGAATACGTGGTATTGTGAGTGCTGCCTGTGATTACAGATGCGCATATTCTCATTTAAGGCAGCGAAGCCAAGAAGACTTACAAGATCGAGCACCTCACAGACGAAGAGGCAACACTTGTCGAGCCTGCTGCCTGCGCCATTCATGGAATGGATAAGCTCAACCCACCTGTAGGAATTGATGCGTTGGTGATTGGGGCTGGCCCTACTGGGCTGATCCTGGCACAATTGCTCAAATTGAACGGCGCTGCCAAAGTCGTTATTGCTGCTAACAAGGGGATCAAAACTCAGATCGCGCAGGACCTTATGGCTGGCGATGTGTATATCGAACTGGATAGAGAAAACCCTGTACCCCAGTGGGAGCAGCTACGGAGGGACCATCCGTATGGATTTGATGTGGTCGTGAGTGAAGTTTGGCGGAGGACCTATGCCCAACTTTATTGTTTGTTTTCAGATTGAGGCCACTGGCAATGAGCAGGTCGCGAATGACTCGATTAATTACGTCCGCCGGGGCGGTACTCTCATGATCTACGGCGTTTACTCCGATAGCGCTCGCGTCCACTGGCCTCCTTCCAAGATATTCGGGGATGAAATTAAAGTACGAGACAAAGAATTTACCGGTCATGCATGGCTTACAACTCGAGCAGATCATAGGCTCTTTTGCCCAGACTCATTGCTTCCCTCGAGCTGTGGCATATCTTGACAGTGGCAAAGTGAAAGTAAAGGGCATGGTATGTGTATTTCGTATTCCAAGCTTGGTCAAGTATCATATTAACGTTTTCTAGGTCACGGATGTGTTTAAAATCAGCGAATATCAGCAGGCACTGGATAAAATGAACAGTAGAACAGCCTTAAAAATTGCAGTGAAGCCGGGGCCATAAAATTTCTTGTGTCTTACTAGTATGCAACGTCACGTAGTCAACTTTGTTGAGTATTACATCTTTTGACACCTCAGCATGAAGTGCTTTGACGAGACAGGTCAAATGGTCTTTTCCTCATTAGACTTCTTTTGATAAGCTCAGCAGTTTGTTTGTGTTCAAATTAGCGCACTAGTTCTTGCCCGTTTCCGATTGCTTCCTGAGACGCTATTTGAATGGAAGTGTGATAATTCGATACAAAAACAAACTGGCTGAGCTTATCAAAAAAAAAGTTTCCGAAGTCATGTTTCAATCATGACAGGCGGAAGTACTTATCCGATGCACTATCAGATAGTTGTCGATGCTGAAATGGAAACTTGAAGCATGATAATTTGTGACAAAAAATTAATTTACTGAGCTTATCAACAAAAGTCCCTTAGAAGTATGTAGTCCAACACTGCTGTCCCGAAGGCATGTTTCAAGCACAACAAGCGGGGAGACGAACGCTGCTCTCCCTCAGCCATGTTTCAAGCATGACGGGTGTGAGTACTTATCCGATATATGAAAATGAGCGCATGATAATTGGAAACAAAAAACACATTTAGTGAGCTTGTCAAAAATGTTCTTGTCATGTTTCCAGCATGACAAGCATGGAGTCGAACGCGGCTCACCCTGAACGATGTTTCAAGCATGTCGGGCGGGAGTACTTATCTGGTACTACACTACCCGACAGTTGTCGATGTTGAAAATAGAAGCATGATAATTCGAAACGGAAAACAAATTTACTGAGGTTATCAGAAAAAGTCTCCCGAAGTCATGTTTCAAGACAAGTTGGGAGTCGACCGCTGCTCTCCCTCAGCCATGTTTCAATCATGACCAGCGGGAGTACTTATCCGATACACTACCAGATAGATGTCAATCTTGAAAATGGAAGCATGATAATTCGAGACAAAAAACAAATTTACTGAGCTTGTCAAAAAAGTTCTCGTCATGTTCCTAGCATGACAAGCATGGAGTCGAACGCGGCTCACCCTGAGCCATGTTTCAAACATGTCGGGCGGGAGTATTTATCCGGTACACTACCAGATAGTTGTCGCTGTTGAAACTAGATGCATGATAATTCGAAACTCAAAACAAATTTACTGAGCTTATCAAAGAAGAAAAAAACAAAAAGTCTCTCGATGTCATGTTTCAAGCATGACAAGCGGGGAGTCGAATGCCGCTCTCCCTCAGCCAGTTTCAATCATGACCAGCAGGAGTACCTATCCGATACACTACCAAATAGATGTCAATGTTGAAAATGGAAGCATGATAATTCGAGACAAAAAACAAATTTACTGAGCTTGTCAAAAACAAAAAACAAAAGTCTCCGGAAGTCATGTTTCAAGTATGACAAGCGAGGAGTCGAACGCCGTTCTCCCTCAGCCATGTTTCACGCACGACGGGCGGGAGTACTTATCCGATATACTACAAGATAGTTGTTGATGTTGAAAATGGACGCATGATAATTGGAAACAAAAAACAAATTTACTGAGCTTGTCAAAAAAAAACAGTCTCCCGAAGTCATGTTTCCAGGACAAGCGGGGGGTCGAACGCCGCTCTCCCTCAGCCATGTTTCAAGCACTACAAGCGGATGTACTATCCAATATGTTACCAGAGAATTGTCAATATTGAAGATGGAACGTACGAAATGCTACCACTTTGAGAGTGAGGTTAGGGTTTCGCTATTTGTCTCCACTTCTTTCTCATCATCTGCGTCTGCGCATCGCATTGTCGTGCTCCTTATAGAACATTTTTGACCCCTTCATCCGTATCAGCGCACCCGCCTATCATGCTTGAAACATGGCTGCGGGAGGGTGGGGTTTCGACTACCCGCCTTAGAGACTTTTTTTTTGATAAGGTCAGCAAATTTGGCTTTGGTATTTTGGATTATCATACTTCCATTTTCAACATCGACAACTCGGATAAGTATTCTCGCCCGTTGTGCTTGAAACATCTCTGAGGGAGAGCGGCGTTCGACTCCGAGCTTGTCATGCTAAAAACATGACTTCGGGAGGCTTTTGTTTGACAAGCTCAGTAAATTTGTTTTTTGTCTCGAATTATCATGCTTCCATTTTCAACATCGACAACTGTCTGATAGTGTATCGGATAAGTACTCCCGCTAGTCATGATTGAAACATGGCTGAGGGAGAACGGCGTTCGACTCCTCGCTTGTCATGCTTGAAACATGACTTCCGGCGACTTTTGTTTTTTGTTTTTGACAAGCGCGGTAAATTTGTTTTTTGTCTCGAATTATCATGCTTCCATTTTCAACATCGACAACTGTCTGATAGTGTATCGGATAAGTACTCCCGCTGGCCATGATTGAAACATGGCTGAGGGAGAACGGCGTTCGACTCCTCGCTTGTCATGCTTGAAACATGATCGAGAGACTTTTTGTTTTTTCTTCTTTGATAAGCTCAGTAAATTTGTTTTTAGTTTCGAATTATCATGCATCTGTTTTCAACAGCGACAACTATCTTGTAGTGTACCGGATAAATACTCCTGCCCGACATACTTGAAACATGGCTCAGGGTGAGCCGCGTTCCACCCCATGCTTGTCATGCTGGAAACATGACGAGAACTTTTTTTTTGACAAGCTCTGTAAATTTTTTTCTTTTTCCCATTATCATGCGTCCATTTTCAGCATCGACCACTCTCTTGTAGTATATCGGATAAGTACTCACACCGGGTCGTCATGCTCGAAACATGGCTGAGGGAGAGCAGCGGTCAACTCCCCACTTGTCATGCTTGAAACATGACTTCGGGAGACTTTTTCTGATAACCTCAGTAAATTTGTTTTCTGTTTCGAATTATCGTGCTTCTATTTTCAGCATCGACAACTATCGGGTAGTGTACCAGATAAGTACTCTCGCCCGACATGCTTGAAACATGGCTCGGGGGGAGCGGACCGCGGGGTTCGTCTCCCCCAACTAAGAGACTTTTTTTTTGATAAGCTCAGCCAATATGTCTCTATACCTCGTATAAAGCCAGACATAAGATTAATTATTGATATTTTCCTGCTACTATTTACATAATTATCAGCGCTGCCAGGCTGGTCCAATTGACACAAATTTAGTCTAGGTGTTATTTGTCTTGGTGGCAAAATGAGACTAGTCTTTGCGATATGGAGCCAGCTGTAAAGAATTGAGCAGCACTATCAACGTTAGTACTGGTCAACTTGAGGATGTACGGTTTGAAGGCATTTTGAACACCAGTGGATAATTCGACAGTCGGCAGTATTTATTGAACCATGTACTTTCCCAAGCGAGGGCCGCACTCATTCCCTCTTCCCCATCAATGTCATCCCTGTTCATCCTACTGGCAGGGATCGTACTGGCTATATATCTTTATGTTCGCTTGAATGACCGAAGATTATCCCAACTTCCATCTGAAGCCAGAGCGTTTGCGCCAAACAGGTTCACACCGCACACCGTCCGTGAAACTGCAGAAAGGCTCAGTAGCTCACCGAAGTTAGTAAAGGATGTGCTCCCAATGAAGACTGGGCGTCGGTATATTGTAGTTGGTGGTGTAAGTAGCCTTACTGTGGCCCATCATTCTGATGCTAATGCATAGTATTCATAGGCTGGCTTCCTCGGCGGCTGGATTGTCATACAGCTCCTGCAACGTGGTGAAGATCCAAAAAACATCAGAATCCTCGATATCCGGCCTCCTACTCGTCAGGATCTTCTTACTGGCCTGGCTGCACGCGTTGCTTTCTTACAAGTGGACATATCGGACGCGAAGGCTGTGGATGATGCTTTCCAGGCACCGTGGCCAGACTGTGACCCTTCAGACCCAACGCCGGAGGTCACAGTCTTCCACACCGCTGCCAACATACGCTTCTATGAGCGTCATGTCGCACTACTTCTGCGTTCTTCCAAAGTCAACTATGAAGGTACTCAAAATGTGATCAATGCGGCGCGATCTATAGGTGTCACGGTCTTGCTGTATACCTCGTCTGGATCAATTTCTGTTCACCGTTCTCGCTTTTGGCTTTGGCCTTGGGAGAGCCAACCCAAATACTTCGTCCAAATAATTAATGACGACGATAACCTCATTCCCAAACACCACGACCAATTCTTCTCAAACTACGCTGCTTCCAAGGTTCTCGGAGAGAGAGCGGTAAGAGCTGCTGACGGAACTCGGTCTGGTGAGATGACTCTGCGGACGGGATGTATTCGCCCCGGCAATGGTGTATTTGGTCCTGGTGGAGATTTGATATGCGGTGCATACCTAGCACGCAAGCACAACCCTACCTGGGTTGCCCATGTCATGCAATCCTTTATCTATGTGGAGAACTGCGCTCTAGCGCATCTCTGCTACGAAGCACGTCTCCTCGAAACTGCAAGAGGAGGATCCAACCCTGATATTGGCGGCCAGGCGTTTACTGTCACAGATCCTGGTCCGCCAGCCACATATAACGACCTATACGTAGCATTGACAACGCTCGATTCTGAAGTCACATTCACCCATATGTCGCCTACCCTCATCCTTTTCGTATCGCAGATTGTGGAGGTCCTTTGTCTCGCGCGCGCGTTCCTGTCGATGTCGTCGTCGCCTGTGGGACGCGTTCTTGCTCATTTGATACCCAACATTAGTGGGGACGTCATTAACCTACAACCCTCTTTGTTCGCGCTCGCATCTGTGCACATCATTTTCGATGATTCTCGAGCTCGGTCACTACCTGAAAAGGGAGGGCTTGGTTATAATGGGCCATTCACGACCCTAGAGGGTATTTGCAAGACAGCAGAGGAACACCTCAAAACTGGTGGAAATGGGGAAGAGAGGTCAGCCTCCGGTGGCATCAGCTTTGGTTTTCGGCGACTTAGAGAGGCCCCGAAGGACATGAATAAGATGGAGAAGACGGTTAGCGAGCGCCTGCATGTAGAGGCCGTTGATGTGTTGAGTCTTACTGATACTCGGAAGACTAGCTGATACATACAGGTATCCCTACTAATTCTAGTCGGCGTCATTTCGTTCACTCGCCAAAAAGCCACTGGAAGTTCGAACGATTGAAAGCAAGTAGAGACAACGATCTGTGACGCCGCCACTGCCCATCATCGACTTGTACTTTCTCCTGCCTAGACCTGCCATAGCGCATGATCAAAAAATGTCCCGAACAAACCTGAGTTCAAGTTTGTCGCCAAGTGTTCCTAGCGATCGAGCATCGGTCGCTCATAGTTTCTGACAATGGTAGTCGTTCCTTTTCCTCGCAGCCACCGCAACTTGGTTTAATCCAGTGATGTCGACGGAAATTACTCTTCTCCATGCCAGTACGGATCGGCTGAATTGTTTAGGGACCTGCTCAGGTTGATGTGCCTGAACCACTTTACCTTGGAGCGCGGATCAAACACCATCGATGACGCGCAGAAGGTCATCGAAGTGTTTGTCGCAGACAAATTGATACATCTCGCGTCTATGGTGGTGGGAAATCAGAGGAGGTAAGAGCAAGGTCTGAAACTTCGGTCGCTCATTAGTTCAATCTCAGTTCACTGCCCAACTCGATCTGAAAAGATGTAGGGTGGATACAAAGTCTATAATCCCACTGCAGTCGCGGGAGAATTTCTCATGCTATGTGCAGTTATGCCGAGTGCGTCTGGAAACCTCACACCAGACACCCAGATCATCTATCAAGGCATCGGAGAAAGTGAAATATTTTATCTGCACACACCGGATAGGAGCGTTCTGCTTGAAGATACTTTGCGAACTGCCGACGAACTGTATAAGAAGGGTCTCATATGAGTTTTAAGTGATTGGTGTTTCGCTTCACCTGCTGACCCAAAGCTCTGAGCAGAGAAGAGTTTGGGGTCTCGAACTGTAATGCTTGAGAGGTTTGTCAAGTTTGGCTGTCATTTTCATCGTGCTTTGTTTACAGGTGTATGTTAGTAACGCTAATTAACTGGGGAGGGAAAAATGAGTAGCCTTTGATGTGGCCACATCGTATCGTTGCCAGCGAGGGCGTACCACTTCCTGAAGACGTCGTGGGGCCGGACAAAATGTTGCGCCGCCATCATGAACCTGTCTCGCAAGTTAGCAACTACTTATGAGGTGGATGATGGATTCCAGCAAGTGCCGATTTCATCGCAACAGACATGCATCAATTTCAAATAGCCTACCTTTTTTGCTTCTGATTAGAGCTACGTTGGTGTAAGTTTAGATCATCACCGTCATCGTTGGACTGCAAAGGTTCGCGAGGCGCGGCTACTCCCAAGGAGGCGGTTCATGATCTCATTGATATTGAGAAAATGTAATCACTGGCAGACTATACGTGTACACATACGTGTCCTAGTTACCATTGTCGCTCGGCACTGTGGGATGATAGAAGGACAATATCTTGTAAGTTGTGACCCATGACATTAGCCAGCTTGTTTCATCGCCTGAGCTGGTCAGAAATATTCGTTATGTAATTCCGAGCAGATGTGCCCCACGGAAGCTGAAAGTGGTAATGATCCTTCCGTCATCTTATTACTGCATGCTCGTCGTGGCGCGCTGCGACGACAAGCAATTCATCAGCATCCCGTCCTCCCATTTGACATGACGTCCACCGTCCCATTTCCCACTTCAAGCAATCCCAGTACATTCACCGCACAGCAAATAATGTCCCAGCTGCAACCACCCAAGTTGCACCCCTCAGAAATGTCTATGGTATCATGTAACCCCCTCACATATCAAGTTTGTGGCTTTGTATACGACAATTCGCTGTCTACGAGCTTTCTCGACACAGCAGAGCTCTTCTACGAGTCTCGTGCAGGTTAGTGGTTGTTTGATATCTTTCTCGCTTTCGCTCACGTTTGATGTCTAGTGTGAGGATATCATCAGTATAATACTTGTACAGTGTTGACATCATTTATAGTTACGAAAATCCGCTGATAACTGCCACGTCCCGCGCCCTCATTGCTGATATTCACCACCTCGTACGCCAATTCTCCACAATCGACATCCCAAAGCCATCCAAAATACTCCGCACACTACTCTCTCTCCAACCTCCAGATCCTGGCGACTCGGACCCATGGCTTCGTGTCCTGCGGATATGGTCAGAAGTCGAGGAATTTAGCGAAAGCGAGAGCTTCGGTACGTCTCGTCACTTTCACCTGTCCATGGCAGCCTCTTCACAAAATACATACAGACGGCCACAAAAGGAGCATCGTCGAGCACACGCTTAACATCCTGCTTTTCCCGGATATGCACATAGGTTTCAAGATACCCAAGTCTCTATCCCTGCGTGCGTCTTCATTAGACGCCGTGCATGAGCTCTCGGTGGTCCTCCCGGGCATGCCGTCACTCCCCGTTCCCGGCACGCCATTCGCGGTCCCGTCACCACTGCATCTCCAACTCCCCATCCTCACCCGTCTGAGTTTCAACGAGCAGGGGAGGATCACTTACCATCGTGACATGTGGGATATGCGTGATGTGATAGGGCTCGTACCCGGCATGCGCGTTGCGCAGTGGATTTTAGGTCGAGCGGGCGCATGGGGGCTGAGTTGGATGGGTAAGAGGTTGAGGGGTCAGCCGCAGAGTGAATCGTTGATCACGTCCGCAGAAGCGGTAGTTTAGTTTATTTCTGTCATAGGATATATCATAGCGAACCCATTTACAATGTTTAAGTATTCGTATTCCCCATTGATTGTAGCCCTCTATGCGCTCAAGCTCCTGTCTCCATAGCCATAATACCATTATTTCACTGTGTCGATCAATTACTTGCCAAGGCTGGAGGCGCACATTTCAAATTGCTAGTGTCTACCCGGTATACCTCTCCCACAACGGATGGGTATATTCGTACGGCGATATCATTCTAATTGAAACGGTACCCCCCAGAATCAATCTTTCGCCGGTTTCCCACACGAACTCTCATTCTCAGATTCGTTCGTGTAGTCTACCATCACTGTGCGCTCCACACATACGCGTATGTCCAGTTCCACGTCATTGGGATGCGCATTGCGAGGCGATGTGGGAGCGAACTCTGCATCGATGGGGCTTTCAGATTTGAATTGTGATCGGAGGGCGGTTATCGCATTCCGCGCAGGCCGCGCGAGGACCACGTTTTCCAAGCGATTTTTTTCGGAGTTTTTCATATCTGTGTGCGTGTATGAACGTGAGCGGACAAGGAACAACGGAGCGGATGAAAAAGGCGAGCATCAGCATATGAGCAGGCAAGTTATAGAGTGGTGCGCACCTCGCAAATGGATGAGGATTCGTTGACTCATGATCCATGTTATAGCATAGCCTAGTGATGACCTAACGATACAGTCTGAGTGATCTCCATAGGGTCGGGCCAAACTGCAAAGCTTACCCTGAAGACTAATAGGAGCGAGCCAAGATAAGTGCATTAAGCTTATGTGAGATACCATACATTGAGTCAACTTACCTGAGTCGCAAAGTCGGCCGTATGATAAAGGACAAGATTAAATATGTTTGTCGCTGAGGGAACGGTGATATTTAGGGTTGGCACTCAGCAAAAAGCAGAGCGTACTTACCTGACAGCACGATGAAATAACCAATGCCGTCATAGATCAGGCTGGATTCGATGAGCGATGAACATTCACTGTGCTAGCTGTGAGGGACTTACACCCGTATCAGTTGTTCAAGTCTAACGACAGGGGTTTAGCAACTCTGAAGACAGATGATAGAGAAAAGATGTACTTGGTGCTGAGAGGATTGTATCGCAGAAGATACGAGGTGGAAATCGACAACATTGCGAGATCATATACCATCGCGGCGAGGTAGTAAAACCAGGCCGCCAGCGTTTTGCTACTATTTCCTGAGGTGCAGCTGTGCTTCATAAGAATTTGGACAGCCTGATTGTCAAGGAGCAGCTTACTTTCCCTAAAGAAGGTGTGTTATTCGGGCGAGATCTTCTTGCGAGGAAGACTAGTAAGACGTACATCAATCATAACAGCTATTAATTTTGAAGGTCAGTACGAATCCGAGATCAAAATATAGGCCAAGGCTTACGGAACCGGCCAAAGATATTAGTGAACCACTCCAACTAAGACGAGTGAGAGAGGACACTATGTATATGTGCTGGAACCTACCGCAATCGAGACGGTGTATAGCACCACCAGAAAAATTCCTACACGTTTTTCTCTCTTTGCAATATTGAACGTCCTACATGATGCACAACATATACAGCGTATCGTTCATAAAAAGTCGACAGAGCATACCTGACGCCTAGGATGACCTGTGAAATCATAATTTGCATGACTACTGCGTGGTCAATAGAGTCTTGGTAAGCATCAGAGAAGACAGACCTTTGAAGGCAGGCGCCAAAAGATAGAAATTTTTACACGTTTGCTCGGTAAAGCTGGTGGCGAAGAATCCGTAGTTACTGACTACCATGACCGCAATACTGACGTATCTGTATGAATGTGAGCGAAAGGAGAGACACGAAAGGTAGGACAAAGCATACCGTATGGAAAAGAATAAGGCACAAGCCAGGCTAATGGGGTCGAGCATGTCAGTGATGGTATGCAAACTCTCGTGTGTATACACACGTGGGACGCAAAATGGACGATTGACTTCGGTAAAACTGCCATTCTGCGGGGAGCGTGAGGATATAGCTGGAGGAAACGGTCAGAACACCACGAGCATTACAATAGCGAAGCTCACCCGAACTTACTCATACAAAGAAATGGAGACGGCTGCTATTCGCAAATACCTCTCCGATGTTTCGCTGTCTATGACCGACGCGATCATTTCGGATAAAGAGTGAAGCTGCGGCTTTTGGTGTGGTTATGAACAATAGTTTTGCGTCGGTCGGTGGTCCTGATGGTTCAGGGGAGGGGATAACGTAAATGAAATGAACAAAAGTTCGCTATGCCCAGATGATTGATTGGCGCAGCGAGACGGGCGGAGGATGCATTGTATTGCTTTTATAGATACCTCCTACATGAATTAGTCGAGGAGAGGGGAAAACGTAAAGGCACCAACCTAGATGAAATGATTACAGACACTCGAAAATCGTCTTTCGATGGGCCGAAATTCAGGAAATCTCTCCAGCGAAGTAACGTGGAAGTCTAGATGCAATCAAGGGTTGTCAACTGTCATCCTTTGGCGTCTTGGCGTTACCGGGTGAATGGTGTTCAATAATAACGAGTTTATTTCGCCAGTTTATTTCGTCGAGTAACCAAACGTTTAATGTTCGTGTGAAATAAACTGACGAAAATCGTCACTGAGTATAGGACCGTTGACGCTAAGAAGGTACCTCGGGATGTGGGGTCTTCGGCCGTAGCCCTCCCCAAATGCTTGGGACGCTGCGAGCAGTCAGTGATCATTTGAATTGCAAGGTACGCTCAGGCAGTTATAGATGCTAGATTTGACTGGTGTTCACTGGTCAGTGCCTCAATTGATCATGACATAGTGACATGGACGCAATGTGAAAAGTGTGAAATGATGGGATTCCGGCGCCTTTATGCTGAAGTATTGTGCTTGCGAAATCCAGCAATATATGTTGTTCGGCAAGTCTTTGATGGTACCTACGCCCTATAGCTAGCTTTTTCCGAAGCGACACAGTGTGTAATTATTATAAAACTTGGGGAATGTCGCGGCACGTGAAAATACCATTTTTTTTTACTCCGTGATAAGCACTTCTGTCCCTGGACGACATGTTAACAGACACATTCTATGGAGCCAACCGAACGTTGTAGACTCATTCCGAAGCGGTCCCAGGGGCTGACAGTGATAGTCGTAGAAATCGTAACTGTATCATGAGTTCAAGTAAAGGGCCCGGACAGCAGCGTTTATTTCCCGGTTTGTTTCTCAGTTTATTTTATTCACCACAATACGCACAAATAAATGTGACAAGCCAGTCACTGCGCGATCTCATGCCACACCGTGCATTGTCAAAGCCTTCGTGCTCGTTGTAGGCAACAGCGAGCTCAAATATTTTATCATTTCAATACATTTTTTTCGTATTTCTCGTGGACTGAAATAGTTGTAACAACATCTATTTTCATTACAGCAAACAAAATAGATAGTATCTGATGGGCCATAGCCAATAACGGGCAGGGAGTGAGAAATGCTAGCGAGAGCCCCAAGAGTAGGACTCCGGGCAAGATGGGAATCGTAAATGATGACAAAAGTAGCCACAGTGAGAGGGTGGTGTCGGGAAGTAATATAGGCGCAGACTGTTGGGGTTGTAGAAGTTGTGGCAGTCAGGCATGGAGGACAGCTACTTGCACGGTTACCAACCAGGAGTTGCCAGCAGGATATGGGTTGCAGAGGCACTCAAGTAAGTGCTAGGTAGTACAATTAACAGCAGTTTGGCGTTGAGAAGCACGCCCAATGGCGCACATGTCACGAACGAGTCACAAATTGTCACTACTTGTTACACATTGCCACGCCACTTACAGTCCAGGCCCTTTTATAGGTTGTTTCTCGCACGATAAACGTCATCAACTGTAAGTGAAATCCTGTCCCATAAAGCGGTTTTGTTCAAGGTCTGACTAGTTGACTACATGTCTACGCCTCTCATCATGACCGCGTTCCCGGAGCCCAACGCAATGAATCATTCCAACTACTGCAGGCGATGCTGTTCGGTATTACTCACGAGAGTACTCCAATGATAGTCTGATAGTCATGAAGCGACGCATGGTCGCCGCGATATCGCGTTATTTCCTCATCTCAATGCATTTAGTTATCGCTTAGTATATATTCTTCAAGTTCCAATCAACTCATTACCAGACCAGTGAGATCCACGAGTTATGCCGGGGCATGGGGTATTGGCGTGCTTGCTGACAAAGTGCGTGCCCCTGGACCCGAGTCTGCCTCGAGGATGTGTTGGTACCACACCTTTGCAGCAGAACTACTTCCTTACTTCCTTTAAGAACTGCGATCCCCAGGCGTCAAGCAGACACTCAATACCATTACTGACATTTGCACAACTTGAAGGTAGTTCCCGTATAACACGCTGTGCTGCAGTTGCTCACAACGATAGGCAGTATGCCGCCCACAAATATCGTTCTCTTCGGCCAGACCGGGGCTGGAAAAAGCTCTGTTGTCAACCTCATAGCGGGAAAGTACATGGCGCCCACCTCTCCTGACATGAATCGTTGTACTATAGATTGGAAAGAGTACTCCATCACCTTCGATGGATGCGATTATAGGGTGTTTGACACCGTTGGACTCATGGAGCCACAACTCAGATCCGAGGAGCATCCCGATGCCATCGAGAATGCACGTGCCCTCGTCACGCAGCTAGACAATGAAGGCGGTATAAACCTCCTCATATTCTGTATGCGACCGCGTAGATCCACTTCAGCCATTGAGGACAATTACCGACGATTCTGCACCGACTTACTTCGCAAGAAGAAGATCCCCATTATCCTTGTTGTCACCGGCCTTGAAGGAGAGGAAAATATGGAGGATTGGTGGCTCAGGAACAAGGACACTTTTGATAGATATAATATCGTCCTCGATGGTCATGCTTGCATTATCGCAGCCAGCATGGACGGAAGGCTCCAGCGGTTGTATGAAGAATCGCGTCAGTTGGTCCGCAACCTTATCAAAGAGCATGCACAAGGTAGTTCCAACATACGTGCTGTGCTGCATTACTAAGTGCTCGCGATGGTAGGTGTCAAGAATATTGTCCTCTTCGGCCAGTCGGGGGTTGGTAAAAGCTCTGTCGTCAACCTCATGGCGGAAGAGAATAGGGCAAAAACGTCTCTTAACACGGGGCGCTGTACCATGCATTGGAAAGAGCACCCCATCGCCTTCGATGAATACAATTATAAGGTTTTTGACACCGTTGGGCTCGAGGAGGCCCAGCTCGAAATCCAAGACTATCTCCATGCCATCTCCAACGCACGCAACCTGATCATGAAGCTAGAGAACGAAGGTGGCATAGATCTACTTCTATTCTGCATGAGAGCAGGAAGACTCTCTGCAACCGTTGGGAATAATTACCGGCTCTTCTACGAATGGCTCTGCGAGAAGAAGGTTCCCATTATCCTTGTTATCACTGGCCTTGAAGGTTATGCAAATATGGAGGATTGGTGGACCACAAACAAAGACAGCTTCGACAAATACAGTATCGTCGTCGATGGTCATGCTTGCATTACCGCAGTCAACATGGGCGAAAGCTACCAGCGCTCGTATGATGCATCGCGTCAATTGATTCGCAATCTTGTCAGAGAGCACACTCGGGGCAGGTCGAATGGTAGATGTAGATGGAAGGGAGGCGAGGGATGGTTTATGAGGTTTTTTGGGAAGCTGAGAGAGCTCATCCAGGGCGATTCTTCTATGAAAAAGAAGGATGTAGTGAATGTCCTCACCAAGCGCTGTGGTATGCCTCCGGAAGTTGCAGGACAGCTGGCTAAGCAATTGGGAAAAAAATTACATCGCAAGTCATCTATTTTAGTATAGGTATGATTGTCTGTCTACCAAATACCTGTATACTTCAAGTTGTAGTTAGCGATGTACATTAGTATGATATAGACCTTACACATAATCTTGACCATTCCAAATCTATGGGTTTCTTGGAACTCCTTGCAATGGCTTCATGGCCCGGGATGCTTGGCCCAGCTTTGGAGCCTAATAAACACACCACGGCGTCTGTCCAACGGATCAGCGACTTTATAAACCTTCTACTTACATAGTTGCCACTAGAGGAAAATGCGCCATCACTCGCATGAATCGCTTACCTGGAGCGCTGAGCTGCTACATCGCAATGTTTCATGTGTTTCAGTTATTGCATTTCATTTCTTCTGGTTTCAGTTGCAGGGTTCGACTGTGGTGCATTCCTCGGGGGAAGGTGAAGCATTTCCTTCAATTGCACTCTAGTAAGTGCATGGGCATTTCTGTTTCTCTTGGACTAGGCTCTCTAGGAACAGCCAGCTCCTAAAATCTATCCTTTTTGTATGTCATTGGTATTTTACCCCTATTTTATGATGGTATCAGCATATTGGGTTGTCATACACGGCCATAAAGTATGTGCAAAGATATCTCCTAGGGTCACACGTTAGGCTAGCACGCCTACAGTCACATTACAACCGGGTGCCCCCACGCTCTGGAATGCTGAGATGCGTTCATATATTCTCCTGAAAATGAATGCTTGCTTGTGTCTAGCTCCAGGTCACTGGAGTATGCACGACCAGGTGAAGTGGGTGCAAATTCGGGATCGATGGGGGTGCTAGAGTCGAACTGTGAACGGACGTAGGCCTCTCTATTGCCCTGCGTCGGTGCAGGACGCGGGGTGACCATTTTTTTCGTACGCTGGGTCTCCTGTTCTGATAGTTCTGTGTGCATGACGAGGAAAGATCGGGTGAAATTTGCGACCATCAGCATAAGATCAGTCAAACTATGGAAAAGTGCGCACCTCGTAGATGGAGGAGAATTCGTTGACTCATGATCCACGTTACAACGAAACCCACTGATGCCCTAAATATGTCCTCTGAGAGATTTGCATGGCGTGAGACTTTGGATGAAACTTACCCTGCGGCCTAATATGAGCGAGTAGAGATAAGCACACTAAGTTTCGCGGTACATCGGAAATTAAGCCTGCTTACTTGGGTATCGATATTGGACGTGTGATAAAGGATGATGTTAAGAACGTTGGACCCTGAGTGTGGATGTTTTGCTTAAAAAACGTTCGACACAAGCAGAGAGTACTTACCTGTCAGCACGACGAAATATCCAATACCATCATAGATTAGGCTGAGTACGATGAGCAACAGATATATAATCTGCCAATGGCGAGTGACTTACACCCGTATCATTCGTTCTAGTCTAAGCATGGTTTAGCGACTCTAAAGGCAGCTGAGAGAGAAGGAGTGCACCTGTTGCTAATGGAGTTGTATCGCAGAAGACAAATCGTGGATATAATCAACACCGTGAGGTCATACACCATCGAAGTGACGTAGTATAACCAGGCTGTCAGTACTTTTCCAGCATTCGCTGGAGTACAACTATGGTTCATGACTCAGAATCTGGACAGCGTAGTGGCGAGGGTAGAGCGTACTTTCCCTGGAAAGGGCTGTTCATGTGGGGTTTCGTTGTGAAGGATACGACGTACATTTACAACAACAGCTATTAGTTCTTATGTCAGTATAAATGCAAGATCGAAATATAAGCCGGGGCTTACGCATCCGATTAAACATGTTCACGAACCACTCCAGCTAAAACCAGTTAGTGGGAAGATTTGCTTGCGTGGCAAGGCTTACCGAAACTGAAACGAGGTATAGTAGCACCAGTACAATTCCTATTCGCCTATCCCTTCTCGCAATATTGAATGTCCTACATGGCATCCTATACAGTTGTAGCCCACGAAAAAATAGACAGAACATACCTGACGCCCAGAATGACTTGTGATATCATGGTTTGCATGACTACAGTACAGTCGATAGAGTCATGATGGCTGAACACCGATATAAGTGCAGGACAGACCTTTGAAGGATGGCGCCACAAGAAAGTAGTGCCGACAAGTTTCATGGGTAAAGCTTGTGGAGAAGACTCCGTAATTGCTGAGTACCATGACCAGAACACTAACATAGCTGCATTCAAGGTGAGGGAAACAAATTGCTTGGAGGGAGGTGAAAAAATACCGTATGAGGATGAATAAGACACAAGCCAGACTGAAGGTTGAGCTTGTCAGTGGCGGTGCATGAATGCTCATGCAAATACACACACCTGAGACGAAAAATCGACCGTTGGCTTCGGTAAAACCGCCATTCTGCAGGGAGCGTGAGGATATAACTGAAGACAATCGGTCAGTGCGTATATCGTGCCAGTACGATGTCCCCGCGGTAAAATAAAAAGAAAGAATGCTCACTCGTACAATGCAATGGAGATGAATGCAATTCGCAAATACTTCTCCGACGCCTCGGTTTCTACGACCTCACGGACCCGGTCCATGTAGCAACAGAAAGAGAAAATTCAAAATGAGGAGCGCCTTGATGTGATTTTATTATGTGGTGCGGGATGAGTCGGAGGTATGTGGCCGAGAGAGTTGATAGCAAAAAGCTTGTGAAAGGAGGTATTCGATGGCGGAAACGCTTCACTTTCAAACAACTGGCCAGCAAACCTGGGAAGGACGAGTGTGAGATCTGGATGCATCAGACACAACTTTTCTACTAGGTACAAAACCAAACACAGATCGATTAATGCTCGAGTAATATGCAGAAAGGGACAAACTTTTCGGATCTTAATATCCCCATGTTAGCCAGCAAGCCGATCATTGGCACACGCGGTTTTCGTTGATGTGCAAAAAGGTCCAAACTGTCAAATTAGTGCTGTCACAGGACTTATGCAAACCAATAGGAGTCGTCCGGGCTTAAGCTTATAAGAAGCTTAAGGTACTGCATAATAAGAATACGAATCATATGAAGTTCAGATCGCCTGGGAATGTTCAGAATAATTGAAGTGTTCGTCCGACCCTGTCACATAATGGACTGTCACCGTGCTCTAGCATCAACGGACATGCGAACGAACCTCGTCATCTTGCGTTGTTCAGTGTTCACTTTGCTTTGCGAAGTCATATGATATGCGTGCACTACTAGTATATGGTGTCCAGTGACCTGTTGACCAGCCGCATCAGAAAACATAATCAGCAATTACGTAAGGTAGAAGATTTACCTTACCTGCCGATTGGTTCCGATCCCTCAATAGCTGGCAAGGCTTCAGCAGTGCGGCAGCAGCTCGACCCACTAGTTGGCAAGATGTTGAATATTTTCCAACTTTGTTCGCTATAAATGTTAATGAATGTCCGCCCTTCATAAATCACTTATGATAATTATAATGCATGCCCCTCGCACCCTGCTTCGGAAGCAATCTTCGGCAGTGGGCTTCACCTCGGCTCTTTGGTTCATGTAGTGACTGGTGTAAGTATACGTAGAAGTTTGTAACAAGGGACATCCCTTGTTGCAAACTCCCTGATTTTAGGATATACTTATATCTTATTGTCAATATCGTTGTAACATCACCTCATTGCAGTTGTGAACTTTGTGAGACCTCCTCGTTACACTACGTCCGGATGCAACTTTCACAACTCATGCCTGCGAGCATGATCGGTCTGCATCTCGAATAGGCTTGAATACCATTGTTCGTGATATACGGTAAGTTATCCACTGGCTATTTATAATTACGATGCTCAGCTTAGTCTCCCGACATACATACATATTTCAAAGGCAGGATTAGGTTTCGATCTCATCCAAATGTCGCTTGCAATATTTGCCACGCCTTCCGGTCTCTCGCTTTTCGAGAACATTGGGAGTCATGCTTTATATGTTTCCGGCTGGGTCGCGGTACCGACATGATCTGAAATATATGGCCCATCATGACATCCAAGGTGATCTTCGATGGGGACCCCCTGCCAATAACAGCCCCCGCGAGGCCCAAGGCTATTTTAGGAGACTGCGGTTGCAATGGTAGAAAATATCTCTGATGAAGCAATATCCCTCGGCACGAGTGTCCAAGATTAATCGCATAAAATTTGCTCTAGCCTCAAATGTAAGTGAGATTGTTGGGAGTGGACTCACCTCGGAGTGAGTGATTATGTTCACTTGGCACTAAATTGTGAAAGTTCCATCCGTCTTATCATCACAGCACAGTGCACACGACACAACAAGATGAATCTCGTTGTCCACTGGCAATTTTAAAATACAGCCGCGCATTCACGAAAAAAAAAACCCGAAAACCACCGGAATGGATGCTTTCCCTGTCTAAACCCAGAATTACCATCAAACCCCACTCCGACCTGCAGCCTTGATAGTGGCGCCATTAGCTAATTGTGGCAACGACTTGTTGGGCGCTGGCGATGTAGGTGGCGGTAAGAAGCCCGCGCCCACAAGCCATGCGAGGTACTTCCCCATTAGCTCGTCTGAAACGGTGTAAGCACATGGCTGCCCTTGAGACCGAAGCAGTTCCTGCGTGTTAGTGGCGTCAAGCTCAGGGGCCTTTGTGCTCCTCGGTAAGTCATCGAGGACGAAATGAAGGAGGGGGAAAAGGGCGTTGTCTTGGACCTCCATGACGTGTTGCTCCAGCTTGCGACGCCATACGAGATACTCGCATTGCTGCGTAGGGAAACCGTACTCAGCCAGCGAGGACAGGATGTCGTTGAACGTTGGAGGCGGTTGAGCAGTGATATGGAGCACACTTTGCGCAGCATTCGGTAGGGGCTCCAGGGCAGCGAGGGTAGTGCAGCGAGCAACATGGTCTACGGGTACCATGTTCACTGTATTGTTGATATCTGGGACAAGGCCAAGCTGAACACATCCCTTGACCATGCGCCAAATAAAGTCATCGGTGTTTGTAACTATGAAATACCACGATTAATTCAATTCGTTAGATGATTTTGAAAGAGGAGCATACGTACCTGCAGTCTGTGAATCGCCAACAATATATCCAGGCCGTATGATATGGCCCCTTAAGCCCCTCCTTCCAGCTTCAAAAAGCAGTTTCTCGGAAACCCATTTGCTCTGGCCATAACCAGACTTGAGACCTACTTTTGCGCCGTCGAGATCGTCATCCTCCGGAATGCCTCTCCGTGAGCTTTGCGATTGTTCAAGATAATCGGAGAGTCGCACGTAGTGCTCAGTGTCGATTGCCGATGTCGTAGAAACGAAAACGAGCAACTTCTGCTTCTCCGTCGAGGCGAGTTCGATAGCAGTCAAGGTGCCAATGACATTCGGCGCACGCAGCCTCTCGTAGGGGTACACCCAATGTACCTGCGTACTTCAGTATCAGATACCAAATACAAATGCTCATAGGTAAAGAGGTGGAGTAACTGACCAGGGCACCGTTGTGCAAGACAACATCAGCTTCAGCAGCAACTCGTGACCAGACTGCGTCACCCATGCCAAATAATTCGAGGCCAAGGTCTCCAACCACTACCTCGAGTCTACCAGAAGTGATCCATTGCTCATCCCAAACGTTGCGATCACTGGACCCTTCTCTAAGGCGCGCAAGTCCCTGATCGACGCTGGACGCACGTACTAGACAAATGACCTTCTGAACCCTATCAAGACGCTGAAGGAGGTCGCGCATGACAAAGGCACCGAGGTAACCAGTAGCGCCTGTCAAGAACACAGTGACAGCACCTGACTTGAAATCTTCAGACATCAGCGAGTACGAAGGGCGCAGGCGGTGTAAGAGGGCTTCATAGTCCTGTCCATACGGAACAGCTGCCGACAATTTCGCAGAGACATTGACACCATCGACAACAGCCATCGGCGAGATCGTCTCAGCATTATTGTACGCCATACCAAAGTCTGGATCACGGAGGGCATCTACGGCTGCAGCGAGGCCTGTGATGGTCGGGTGGTCGAAGATGAGGCCCAGCGGAGCCTCGACGACAAAGACTTTGCGGATCTCGAAGATGAGCCGCGTGGCAAGGATGGAGTGACCGCCGAGATCGAAGAAGCTTTCATCGAGAGGGATCGGCTTGGGCGCGTTTGAGAGGATGCTGGTCCAGATGGTGCGCATAGTTTCTTCGGTAGGGCTAGCTTTGCGCCCATTGATGCCTTTTTTGGGTTCCGAGTATGTAGCGTGGGCTTGTGCTGTGTCGGGGAAGGGAAGGGCAGGTTTGTCTATTTTGCCATTGGGGTTAAGGGGCATGCGATGCAGTGGAACGAACACTGAGTAGAAAGGAAGAGAAAGTTGAGCCGCGTGAGATAGGAACAGAGCGCAACCCATGACACGTACGTGATGGTATGCTGTAACTAGGCAGCTTCTTTTTGAGATGCTCTCTAATGTCCTTGATGAGTCGTCTATACTTGGGGATGTTTTTGCCGTCGCTTTCATCGTCCTCCGTGAGCTCGCTGGCAAACCCATCCAGCTTCGAGTCTTGCAGAGGTACGAAGTAACTGACGAGGACCTTTTCCTCGTCCTTATCCCTCCGCACGAGCGTGACGTTTTCACGCACAAGAGGGTGCTGACTCATCAGTGTGTCGATCTCTCCGAGCTCGATTCTGAAGCCACGGATCTTGACCTGGTCATCTGCGCGCCCAGTACATTCAACGCGCCCGTCGGGAAGATACCGACCAAGATCGCCAGAACGATACATCCGGTCGCGGATGCCTTTCCAATGCCGCGACTCGGGCCCAGCGAGGCCCTGAGGCGGATGCAAGATGGTGTCCCTCCATGGCAGGGTGGAAGGGGCAAACCAATTGTTCACGAACTTCTCAGAGGACGCGTCGGTATCGAGGTATCCCTCCGCTAAACCTCCAGACCGCACATAAATCTCTCCAACTTCTCCGACCGCGCAAGGGACATTTCTGTCGCTGCGATTGACGACAAGAAGCTGCACATCGACCATACCCTCTCCAGCAGGCATAATGTCCTTCTGGGTGGCAAGGAAAGTCGGGTCCACAGATACGGGGGGAATCGCAAAGTAGGACACCGCACGTTGCGTTTCTGTCGTGCCGTACATGTTGATGATCTGCACGTTCGAAGCAAGGGCTTGTAGGCGGAGGCAGTCGCGCTTCGTCAGGACGTCTCCAACGAAAAATGCATTTCGCAAGGAAGGGATCTGGCGCGTTGCTTGTGCGGAGAGCAACTGGCCCATTGCTGGGGTGAGGTGGGTGACCGTCACTTTGCTGTCGTCCATCCACTCTGCGAGACGGCCGGGCGTCCCGATATCTTCTGCGGTGGGTACGTGAAGCTCCGCTCCAAAGAAAAGAGGCGTGAAAACTGACGTTGTCATAGTCAGCGAGGGTTCATTTGCTAGAAAATATTGTACGTACTATCACGCTGGATAGGATCGTGAGCGATCCCGCTCAACATTGTGAACCTGGAGGTTTCGCCCAGCAGGAAGCGTTCGCCCATCCAAGGGAAGAAATGTGTGAGGCTGTAATGGCGCCCCCGAACGCCTTTGGGAATACCGGTGCTTCCACTGGTGAAGGAGAGTGTACCGATGCTGTCGGGTCCTAGGATGACATTGGGATCCGTCTCACCGAGTCGGATCTGCGCCTCCAAAACATCGGCGCCGCCGACTGTGCCCCCGAGTATCTGGCTAGTAACAGCAAATTCAAGCGCAGGCACTTCCACACGGATTTTGAGTTCTGTGGATAGGAATTCGCGCACGGAAGGTCCAATCTTGCCTGCTCCCGCGAGAACAACAAGGCCACGAGGTTGAGCGACCCGAAGGTATATTATCTGGCGTGAAGGAGGATACGCGGGATCTTATTCGAGTTACAAATAAACTGAAAGGAGTGCAAAAGATCATACCTATGACTGAGAACGTCGCACCGCACTTAAGAACTGCCATAACGGCTACGACGAGCTCGACACTACGATGCGCGTAGATCATGACGACCTCCTCTCTTTTAACTCCCCCTGCTAGTAGATGGTGCGACAGAATGTTGGAGGCCCTTCGGATGTCTCCGTAAGAGAACGTTCGCGTCGTCTGTAGCTCGTTAGGAGTCGAGGCAGGTATACTTTGAATGATACATGGCCGATCAGGCCATTTCTGCGCATTACGTGAGAATACATCAGTGATCGCCCCCTTCCAGTCACACCAATGCAAGTCCGCTGTTGGATCAGGCAAGTGTTTGCGCTGGGCAGTCGTCAAGAGGGGAACAGAACCGACAGCCGCAGTTGGATTGATGGAAACATTGCGTAAAAGCACAGAAAGCTGATCGATAATGAACGATATACGGGAGGACGTGAATAACAAGGAATTGAAGAGAATGCGAAGGGAGATTTGGGGAGCTAGTGAAGCACGTGTCGTTGCGGGTGGTCGGGTGACGAAGACGGTGAGATCAGATGTCAAACTGGTGGAGCGAATGAAGTTATCCCTTGGTTGATCGGTTTCGTCGAAGAAACGAACGCGGAAGAGTGGACGGGATGCTTCTACGGAGTCGTCTCTGTCCTTGTGCAAAGCCTGTAAGATTGTCTCATATGGCAAAAGGTCTGCTTCGGCCTCGCGTTCGACGCGCTGGACACGACGCACGACAGTCCAAAACGAATCCGAAGGGTCCACGGAAAGTCGAAGGATCAAAGGAGAGCTTGCAGCGGCAGAGGAGGAGCCGATCACGAAGTCTGTATCGCCAGTATACCTGTGGAGGAGAACGAGAAAGGACGATAGTAGTAAATGGAAGGCTGATGGTCTAGTCTCAGAGGTCTCTTCCTCTTCACTCTCCAAGTCTTCATGAAGTGCGAGTTTTAACAGACCAAACGAGGTTTCCTCTGAAAGATCTGCGAGATGTGCGGCTTCGATGAGTTTATTGAGGCCAGTTGACCGGGGATAATCAGTGGGCAGAGACATCACAGGTAGATTCTGCAACCTCCCCAATACCCTAGAGAGTGTATCGGAACTCATTTTAACGGTTTGCAGATATGTGAAGGATGTGGAAAGCAAAGATCATACACTGTACATTTATGATAATTTGCGATCTATTTGGAGATATTCCCATAATTAAGTAAAAGTATTTTTCTGATTTTCCCCGAAGTTGGAAGTTGGAACCGAACTATTTCGGAATCGTAACGCATGCACCTGCCAGTGCGTCGCTTACAGCAAGAACCCACAATCCTTACAGTCTAACTCGACCCTACTTCACACCACAACCATCCACCGGGATGGCAGAAGTAGCGCAATCCATCATGCGAATCACCGCTCCCTATCGGGAGTTTGGGAATCACAAAGACAGTATCACCACATTTGCACTCTTTCCCAATGGACGCCAGATGGTGACAGGCTCGCGTGACAAGACTCTTCATCTGTGGGACTTGAAGGACAACGTTTCGTTGAAGACGCTGGAGGGGCATCACCACTGGGTGGAAGCAGTGACAGTATCAGGAGACGGGAAATTGATAGCAAGCGCCGATGAGAAGGGAGATGTCATTGCCTGGCACGGGGACGGAGGACCACTCACTCAAGCCTTGAAAATCCACTCTGGCAGGATCCGCTCGCTGGACTTTTCTCCAGATTGTACAATGCTAGCGACTGGTTCTTGGGACGGAACTGTGGAGCTGTGGAATACAGAAAATTGGCAGGTGCAAGGAGATCCCATCAATTGTGGAGAAGTCAACTGCGTCCGATTTTCACCGTCTGGCGAACTTCTTGCCATCGCCACACACTGGGATATCCAAATATGGAATCCACGCACGAGGGAACGTATTGTAGAGTTCAAGGCTCACGCAGAGATCAAGTCGGCCTGGAACTTCTCACTCATATGGACACCAGATGGCACACGCATTCTTTCAGCAGGCTCTTATGCCGATCCCACCATACGAGAGTGGAATGTATCGACATGGCAGCAGGTTGGAGATCCATGGAGAGGTCATACTGACTGGATCTACGACCTTGCCTTGAATTCTACTGGCACTCTGGTCGCCTCCGCATCTGATGACTACCATGTCCGCCTGTGGCGACTCTCAGACCGACGAACCATTGCTATATTCAAGAGTTTTAAACCAGTGTGGTGTGTCACTTTCTCCGTGGATGATAGACATCTCTTCAGTGGCGGATATACTACGATATCAGAGTGGACGGTACCAAAGGATGTCTTACTACCGGAGGATGTTCCAGAAGAACAAGTGACAAGCGAAGTAAGAGTAAGTTCTCATTGATTTCCTTAACAACAATTCGATGTGAGCATGCCTCACGCAGATTGTTTATATGAACGGGGCAGTCCGCGATGCATGCGTCACTAGTGACTGGTTCACTGCTGAAGAACTGTTGACACGACAAATTGATGCTGATGCAAATGACTACAACTCCTACGCCAATCGTGCCTTTGTTGTGGCGCAAAAACCTGATTGGCACCATGCATTGCAAGATGCGTCTAAGGTGAGATATCCTGATAAACTGTGACCGTTGGCTACCGTTATAACCTGTATACTAACTTGACAAGTCTGTCAGCATTCAGCCCTCCTTGGCAGGATATCTTTCCCAAGGGATCAGCTTCTGCGGGAAAAGGCTCTTCCATGACGCCATGAAGGCATTTGACCTTGCATTCATGTTCACGGATGGAGATTCTGAAACTATCCATCTCCTTCTCTTGATCAAGGCATGTCAAGCTTTCTTACAATTTCCGTGATTCATTAAAGTTTTCAGGCTGTCACACTTTTCAATGCAAATCGACGCAAGGAAGCAATGCTGCGCATTCAAGAGCTGTCTACCGCTTGTCCTAATGCTGATATGCTCGCCTGTTCTGTTGTGGGGGTATGCATCATGCACTGAGAAGGTTGTGCATTGACTGACCATTTGGACTTTCCAAATCAGGCCTATCTACATGTTCAACTGGGAATCGATGCCTTCGAGGGTGCACATTATAACGAAGCTGCTGGCTACTTCACTGCTGCCATCAATACTGGTGCTTTCTCATCTCAATGGCCAATCCATTCTAAATACGAAGACTTCGTGGTGGTATGTTATCCAACCAAAACATTCTTTTCGTGTTCAACTACATTATTTTATCAAGCTCTTCGGGTGGGATTTCAAGTCCTTGTGGCAAACTGCAAACCAGAGACGATGCGATGCATTCCTTCGGGCAGGGAGACTCACAGAAGCACATCAATCATTCCGATACATGATGGATATGAGCGACGAAACTACGAGTGCCCGTTGTCTTGATTGGTCCACTGGCAAGTCTTCAGCGATGTCGCCGGGCTATAATCCTTACTCGATTTTCAGCTTTTAAGCAAGATTGCAGAATGCTCTATGCTGCCAATGGGGTTGCTGACCTGACTGTGAGCGGTGATGCTGCTTTTGCTGCCAGCGATTACAATAGGGCCATCGAGTTATACTCGGCGGTTATCGACATTGGTTCTGCAACCGATACCATCTTTGCCCAACGCTGTAAGGCGGAGTTGGAAAACATGCTGTGGGAGGAAGCGCTTTTTGATGCGCAAAAGGTGCGATAGCATCTGTCATTTCCTAGCTCATTTTGACGATACGTAGGTCACCGAACTCAACCCTACATCTTACCTTGGATATTACCTGAAACATGCAGCTCTCCATGGGATAGAACGGTACGATGAAGCGATCGCGGCCTTCGAAATCATGCTGTCCAGATTAGACGATACTCCCGATGTGACGGAAATACAAAGTAAGACCATATTCCCACATACTATATCAAGATATTTGACTCTTACTCCAGAGCTACGCCAACAATATATCAGTTCATCTGAAGCAGAGAGCTCCATTCAAGCGGCTATTCGTACTCAATTCGATAACACACCTCATCGTCTACTTGACACCTTCAATGGACGCCTATGCAATCGGGGGGCACAGATACATATCTTCAAAACAAGCGCCACCTACAAGGAGCTTTTATCATCAACGATCAAGCATGCAGACCTCCGAATGAAGCATATTGACGGCGTGGTAGCCACGTACTTTCGTTATGTCATGTTATCACACAGGTGGGGAGAGAATGAGCCGCGGCTGCACGACATTCAGGATAAGGCTCTCTATGAGTTGGATGCAGCCAGCGGCTTCACGAAGTTGCAGTCATTCTGCGAAGTCGCCCGTGATATAGGGTTTCGCTGGGCCTGGATCGACACGTGTTGCATTGACCAGAACAATAGCACCGAGCTTGGAGAATCAGTCAACTCCATGTTCGCCTGGTATAGCCATTCAGCACTTACGATTGTGTACCTGTCGGATGTCCCCCCTTCATCGAAGTCTGGTGCACTGGCAAGAAGTGCTTGGAACAAGAGAGGATGGACGGTTCAGGAATTCTTGGCTCCCAAAAACGTTCTATTTTATCAGATGGATTGGACCTTATATCGCGACGCTCGTTCCACAAACCACAAGGAGTCCGTTATGATCATGCAGGAATTGGCGGATGCGACGGGCATAAATGCACAGGCCCTCGTCGCGTTCCGTCCGGGGATGAGATTTGCCCGAGAGAAGCTTCAATGGGCGTCGATGCGTGACACCACGTTGCAAGAAGACATCGCATACTCATTATTTGGCATCTTCGGCATCCACCTACCCGTAATTTATGGCGAAAAGAAGCAAAATGCACTCGGGCGTCTCCTGCAGGAAATTGTTGCTCGCTCCGGTGATATAAGTGCACTGGAGTGGGTCGGAAAATCATCCGAGTTCAATAGTTGTTTACCAGCGGATATCAGCGCATACTACGAAGCCCCGCCATGCGCATCACTGTCCCCAGCCAGAGATGGGATACACCGGTCGGTCTCCTCGTCTCGAGGCGTGAAGTTGGCATTGAAGCTATATACCCTACTTGACGACATGAGCGCTCCTCGTTTTGCGACCCACAGACTGCACCTACCTTGCATCGCCTTCCGCGTCACAGCAATGAGATTGAGACATGGTCAAGACCAGGGGACAGCTTTTGCATACGAAGTCAAGGCAGACGGGCTCTATGACCTGCTGATTACGACCGAAGAAAAGCTTACCTCGTTCTCGCGGATAGGTCGTCCTCGGCAGGCGATGTTGCTTGTTCTTCCATGGGATCGTACTCTCCTCGAGTTATCTGATTCTGAAGACAATACGCAGCAAGATTTCTCTGTCCACGGCCTTCCTGGTGATAACGGGCCTGTTCATTCAGGGTCTCGCTCCCTGACATCTCGACTGGTTCATCGTTTTCGACGCCCTCTTAGCACAATTTTTGGTTCGCTCGATGGCATTCCTGGAGAAAATGAGGATGTCAATTCTGAGTTTGACCCACGGGTGTTGCGATTAATTATTCGCCTTCGACAGCCTTTTTGTGCACTTCTGTTAGCGCAACAGCGTGGCGGAGAGTACAGGAGAATTGCGTCAGATCACTATATCACTGCACAAGTCAGCAGCGCGGCTTCTGTTCGTGACATCTCCGTTAGAACACTAGAGATATTGTAACTGTAATCGTGCATTTTTGATATCTGAGTCTTGGTCTGTAGTTTGATAGGAAGTTGTGGTACTATTGTTAAGGTTATGGGCGATGATGGTAGGGAAGGAGCTGTCGCTGGGCGGGTGTCTAAGCTCAATACACCCCCTCGAACACAATCGAGGGACATCTTCGGCATGTACGCAAGCCATCTGAAATGAGAATGCTAACACCCCAAGCATAAGTCCTCGATGTGATGAGTAAAAGTTCTTTGATGCAGGGATGAAGAAATGGAGAATGAGTCATGTACATGCACGAAACACAATCATGTTTCGCATCTACGATGACAATCGTGTTTCTGGCTGCGCCTTGTGAGTCGTGAATAGATGATGAGAGCTACGCAGGAGATTAAGTGGTATTTGTGTACTATGAGACTATTAAGTACGAGGAATAAAGTTAAAAGGAGACGGGTAATACGAAACTGAGAATCGGGACTGAGAAGGAACTTAAGGACTCTCTTAGCAAAGTTCTAAGTTGGGGGAAGTATGAACATGACTAATTACCGTACTACAGGTCCCGCCGCCCCGGCCATGTGGAAGTGGTACAGTTGCGGACAATCAAAGTCATCAATTTTAATAGCGCCTCACAGTGGTTTTTGGTGTAAAACTGACGGCAGATTTGGAACTTTGTGTTTACTCCCGTGACGGCGTTCCTAACGAGAGGGAGAGGGAATGTATGCACGGAGTGCAATGTTATTGGGACTTGGGCGAACGCCCCGAAGGACGAACCGGCCTGAGAGTGGTCCTAGCCTGTGTGAGGTGATCTGAGGTGAGCTGCGA